>PQMF01000133.1:0-65845 GCA_003004485.1 Aspergillaceae sp. MA 6039 | reverse complement strand
AAATCAGCACATATTCACTAGCGGCATCATGATTCGCACATTCCGGGGCAATGCATACGGTCGAGGTTTGTAGAGCGGACAAAGGAGATGTGAACGCCCAGGTTCCGGTGGTTGGCCGAACAGTCAAGACACAAGTAAATACCTAAAGGCACCGACGACCAGGTGGGATTCTTGGTGCCGCAATCGAAGCAGACCTATCGCAAAACAGTCAGCAGGTGTTATCTTTCAAGAGCTGAGCCGGCCGTGGTATATGTATGGGACAGAGGGGCAACTGCGCACCTTGTTTGCGGGCTTGGTCTTGAGTTTCTCAAAGACCTTTTGAGACTCCGCCTTGGAGGCCGCCATAATGGACGAGTCGGAATGAAGAGAGGAAGAAAAGGCTGGGTTGAAGGCTGTCAAGCCGGTCTTCTTGTCCGGAGGAAGAGAGGAAGAAGAGAGAGAAGAGGCTCAAACGGCGAACGTGGTCGGAGTCGATTGCGCCTTGTTCCCGATCGGGAATTTGGGTATTGAGCCACAACACAACTTTACGGTGGATTTACGCGCACTTGCAATGTTATTCTGGTCGACCTAGGGTCCCGACAGATCTAGAGATGGTTCTTCACCCAGCCAAGGCGATAGTTACAATCCCCAAGGCCTTGCGCTGCCAGAATTGCCCCGTATGTTACCGCACCGTATTGAAAATACCACAATTGGCCTGATGCGGTATTTCTCAATCCGCTCCGGAACACGTGACCACCTCGGACGAATCCATCCCCCACATCTTGAAGGTTCAACGACATGTTCAAGGGTGACGAAGTTCAGTCTACCACTACTGCCGTTCCCTATGACGACGAGAGTCATGACAGACTGCCGCAATGCATCCCTACCTACGACCTAGAGGACTCGCCTCTCTTCTTCCCCGGGCGACGTCCAATGCCGCAACCGCCCTCTTCCGCACCTCTTCAGCGGCTTTTCCCCGCACGGCACAATTGGCACGCTTATACGCGACATATAGAGACACCGGAGAGGGCGCAGGGAAGGGGTCGAGTGCTCCGAAAAGAAGGGGTGTTACTGTCCTGTCCGACGATGGGCGATATGAGTGGGGAGAGTTAACGAGGGGAGAGAAAGTTGCGCGGGCAACACAGCAGTCCGTTAATTTCGTGGTTGTGCTGGTTGGTGCGGTCTTGACGGTGAGTTGGGCTTGCGCGGATGACGCTCTCTCATTGCTGTGGTAGACTCTAATACGTGGATACAGGGCGGTGTCTTCACGCTCCTCTACACTGAAGTCTTCTCGCCGAATAGCAGCACCTGGCAGTTCGAGAAGGCCGTCGAGCGTATCAAGGATGATCCTCGATGCATAAATGTTTTGGGTGACCGGAGAGAGATCAAGGCATATGGCGATAGCACCTGGAGCAGATGGGCTCGGAACAGGCCCATTGCGTAAGGTTTTTCGGTTTTTGGGTCAGACAGGCAGGCTGACTTGATAAAGGACATCGATTGAGAAAGACGGCTTGGGTCGTGATCACTTGAGGATGAATTTCCACGTATGCCTTTTCTTCGTGTCGTCGTATCTTGGATGATGGATTGACTGTCTACAGGTTGAGGGACCGTTGAATTCCGGTGTTGTCTTCGTGCACATGCTCAAGCCGCGTGATAGGAACGAGTGGGAATACCTGCTCCTTGCTTTGGATGCCAAAGGTTGGTCATTTGGAATATACGTTGAACGGACAAGCATAATTGACCGTCCTAGGATACTCCCGCATTGTCCTCGAACAACGCTCTCCCAGAGCCGAACCTGGGAAGCCATTTAGGATCTTTGGCATTCAGTGGAGCTAAGCCACCGTCGCTTATCCACAGAATGAATAGCTGATACCCTACCGTACCTTTGGTCTCCATTGATAGGCGATTAGGGCTTTGGGGCTCCATGATGAAACTGGAGTCTCAATATTCGGACACGACCGGACAAATCCGGCTGACCCACGGCAGTCCCTATCTTCGTGTATTTTATTTTGCGCATGTCGGAGGCATAACCAGGCCAAAGCCTGGCCAAAGCCTGAATCGCGATTTAGTCGGGTTTGGTATTTACCAACTCATTGTGTATTATAGCGGAACGAAGGTCAACCTTTGTTCGATCTATAGGGCTAGCCTAACGCAAATGTCTAGTTCTTTCTGTATTTCATCTGCAGGTTCATCATGCAATTTATGATTGGATCACCCTAGGACCCTCTATGATGCCCCTCGCCTCTTCAGACCTCCACCAACTCTTCCCCTCCTCACCTGGAAACGCAAATGCGTCCATACTGTCCGGCTTCATCTCAACGCTATACCCCGGCTCTAACGGGGTAACGTAGTACCCATCCTTCACCGCGGACGGGTGTATGAAATGCTCATGCAAATGATCCACATACTCCAACACACTTGTCTCCCCACTCACAACCACGTAGTCGACCGTGCTCAGATGCTGCGTGTACTCGGGCAGCCCGACACCACCGGAGTGCGGGACGATCGGGACGCCGAATTTCCGTGCCATCAGGAGAATGGCGAGGACTTCGTTGACGCCACCGACGCGACAGGCGTCTGGTTGGAGGACGGTCAGGGCTCCGGCTTGAAGGAGCTGTTTGAAGATGATGCGGTTCTGGCACATTTCGCCCGTGGCGACGCCGATAGGGCCGTGGGAGGTATTTGAGAGGGCTTTGCGGATTGCGGCGTGGCCGAGGACGTCGTCAGGGGAGGTGGGTTCTTCGATGAACCAAGGTTTGTATTCGGCCAGTTCGCGCATCCAGGTAATTGCTTCGGGGACGGACCAGATCTGTATCATTAGTATCCGTTGCCGCTAGCCAGGGAATCTGGAATTGCCGTACCTGATTCGCATCCACCATGAGGATGTTCCCCTTGTCATATCCAATCGCCTCCCTCGTAAGACGTAATCTCCTCCGATCCGCCTCCAGATCCCCACCAACCTTCATCTTGAAATGGCGATACCCCAGCTCCACACTCTCCTTCAACAACGCCTTCATCTTTTCCTCGCCATACCCCAACCACCCGGCACTGGTCGTATAAGCCGGCACCGCACGGCTCTTCTCCGCCTCACGGATCCTCTCCTGCTTCCCCGGTTGCACCTTCTTCAGCAACGCAATCGCCTCCTCCGGCGTCAGCGCATCCGTGATATAGCGGAAATCGATGCACCGCACGACCTCTTCTGGCGCCATATCCGCAATAACCCGCCACACGGGCTTGTTTAGCGTCTTCGCCCATAGATCCCACAAGGCGTTCACAAGAGCGCCCAGGGCGAGGTGCATCACACCCTTTTCCGGCCCGATCCAGCGGAGTTGGCTGTCCGAAACGAGGTAGCGCCACGTGCGGCCCCAGTCGGCGGTTAGGTCAGAGAGCTCCTTGTCGACGACGAGGGGGGCGAGGAGGGAGATGGCGGCGCAGACGAGTTCGTTGCCGCGGCCGATTGTGAAGGTCTATGTTATGGTACGTCAGTCTGGGTCTTGACATGAAAATAATTCACAGTACCATTCCATGTCCGGCATGCTCAGAATCCGTGTAGATAATGCAGTAGGCAGATGAATAGTCACCTGCAGCATTCATGGCATCCGAACCCGTTTTGTCCAAAGAGGTCTAGCCATCATACAGCATTAGCAAGTGAACTATAACTGTTACAGTAGTTCTGCCATTGGTCTCTTACCGGAAACCTCACATCGCGGGTTATGAACCCAGTGATCTTCACCATGGCGTGCAATTGCAAGACAGGAAATGCTTGAAGCTTTTATAAGTGACTGGTTGAATGCGGGGTGGTGTATTGGTAGTGTCGAGGAGTGAAGTCCAGGGTAAAGAGCGGGGGATGAGTGAATACACCGTGACGCAATCCCAGCACCAATTGGGAGGAATTGACCAGAATAAATAAGGCACACCTTCCAGCCCGAAATACAGTAGTTGACAGACTATTTCTACTCCGGAATACACCTCGCATAGCTTCCATCCCCTCTTTTGGGTTGCCGCCGGGAATTGACCATCGGAGTGTCTCCGGTGCAATATATCGCGTCCTCTAAAACGCACCCAGCTCACTAGAACACACCCAGCCCTAGTTTGACAAGATAAGCTGCAGGGGAGCTTGATGCGGGCCTGGGCTGGGCTGGGATGCTGATGACCTTTCCAGATGAGTCGTAATGATGAATACAGTTCAAAGGTCGAGTGCATTTACGGGTTGGCCAACAGAAATCGTGACTTGTGAGGCATTATTATGGGAAGTAATGTACCCTGGAACCTTTCTATGATTGCCCTAAGGCCACTCTAGGGTTGCCAGACACACTGAGCTGCGCTCAGAAAAGCAGTGAAAGAGGCTTAAAATGGAGACGAAAACCTTTGGCAATAGTACACCCATGTATTCGTTGACTACGGAAGTATAGCAGTGCCCTAGAGGCGGATATCGAATGAAAAAAGAAACGACGGCACGACGACGACGACAGTCCATTCCATGCAGTGACAGAAATAAGTGATGAATCTATGCTGCTGGCGCAACACATGCTTAAGTGGAAAGACCCCTCTTCTCGCTTTCCGAGAAGAAAATAACCATACGCCAGAGTTTCCGCACGAGTACCTCTGCTTCTTCGTCGAGGGCCTGGAATGATTAATTAGTTATGGAACGAGGTTTAGACAAGGAAGCGAAAACAGGGAGCGGAGACGGATGACAACTTACCTCCTCTAATTGCTCGACCAATTCCTGAGGGTGACCATGCTGACGAACATGTTCTTCCACCACATCGACCAACATTTGTTCCTGGACTCCCAGGTATTCGACAATTTTCTTCTCGACGAATGGTTTGAGCTGCTCGCGAACCACAGTGTCGTCCACAAATTCCCACTTGACCTCCCATTTCCACAAGCCGTCTTTGTCGGTTGGGATCTCGGCCGCCAGTTGTCGCACCGCCTGAGCGCGCTCTTCCTCGGTGAGTCCTGCAGCTTCCGCAGCGCTGTCGAACTTGATGGGGATGAGAGGACGTCTGGCGGTGGCCTGGGGCTCTTCCTCGTCCTCCAGCAGTCCTTCCACTTCGGCGACAGTGCGCCGGTTGGTCGCCGCATGGGCTTTCTGCGCGGCCGCGCCGAGCGAGAGCTTGAAGCGTTGGGGTTCCCGGGGCGCTTGGTTCCGAGTTTCCAGCTCCTCGGCCTGGCGAGCAAGGAAGTCGTCGGCCATGCCACGCGCTTGCTCCTGCTGCTGAATGGATCGAGCGCGTTCCCGCTCTTCGGCGGTCCGGTCCGCGTCATCCAGACTGATCTCGCGAGATCGGAAAGCCGCCCGGCTTCGGAGCCAGGCGCCCCGATCAGCGTAGTAGTCATCCACTTTCCGGCTGGCCTCCACATCGTCGTTCCACTCCTGCAGACGTCTGTTCATCTCGTCACGCGCTTCCTGAACCTTCGATTGTTCTTCCCTGTCGCGCTTTTTCTCTCGCTCCAAGGCCGCTGTTCGGCTGCGTTCGCGATTCAACCAGCGTCGCTCTTGATCGAGGAACTGTTTATCAAGCTCTGCATTTTCCTTCTGTTGACGACGACGTTCCAGCTCCTCATCACTGGCATCGGATTCTTCTTCTTCGCGGTCAACATTGACGAAAGACACACCATTTTGATAGTCCTTTGGAATCTGTACACCAAATCCCTTGGGACCCGTAGGTGGTGCATTGGGCGCATTTGACCGGTCCCGGGGACCAAGTGGCACGCCATTAGCGCCTGCAGCGGGTCCACTCGGGGCGGAAGGTGGCGGAGACGCTAGGCGGCTGAGTCGCGCTCCTCCTGCGTTCCTTGCACGTTCCATTGACTCAATTTCTTCTTCCCGTTTCAGCCGTTCAATGTCCCGCCGGTTGCTCCGCTCTCGGAATGCCGCAATCTCCTTGGCGACAGTTTCCCGCATCTCAGCCGGGATGTCGGATAATTCATCCTCAACTGTGATGGGGATTGTGACTACTTCTGCGGGCGTACCGTCATTCTGACCCTCGGCATCCTTCATTGCCGTGTCCCCTTCCCGGTCAATGGCAGATGCATCCTCCTTTTGCGTGGCCGATGTGGGATGGAAGAGGTCCGAAAGGACACTAAAAAGAGCGTCGCGTGCCGCATCTATCCGAGATTGATGCTCTGCTGGGTCTTGTTCGCCCTTGCTGGCCTCGTATTGTTCCAAGTATTTCGTAGAGTTTTCATCCACAACAACCTGTCAAATCCCTCAGGTTAGCGACATGTCTGCCCAATCCATACGTTCGAGGATGTCCATACCAGTAGTGTGCTTTTGTCCACTTCGCTGTCATCCTTGTGACCCCCCTCGGACGGCGTCTGTCGTTTCACAGGTACTTCCACGTCCTTTAGCACTTCCACAGCAGTACCTAAGCTTTCAGGGTCTTCGTACTCGGCGAAGCCAAATTTGCATGGCTTTTCATCCGCATCCGTGGCACGGATCCAGCGTCTCAGATTCCCCGCAACGCTTAGGATCTTCTCAACACCTTCGTCACCCCCAGTACCCTCCGTGATGCCTCCAATGAATATCGTCCTCACAACTTCATCCTTGGTCGGCGGCTGCAGCTGCATCATGGCCTCTCGGATGTTTTGGCGCTGATTGTCGGCACCGGTAGAGCCCAAACCCGCACGTCTGCCCGGCGCTTCGTTTCCGCGTTGATTGGTGGTTTCGGGGGTCATTGGTTTCGCGGGACCGGATGTTCCTAGTCGAATCACGGGTGCGGTGAAGTTGATGTTTGGCATATTGGGGGGTGGTTGGAAGTTCGGGGGAAAGCCTGGGGCACGACCGGGCTGCGCGGCGTTCGCTTGCTGCATCCCCGGGGGGGCAGCAGTACCAGGAGGAGGGCCTAGTCCGGGAGGCGCCATTCCGGGAGGAGGAGCTAGACAAAGCAGAAAAGAATTGCATTGGTATGGGAAATGAGGATGCTCTAGAGGGTCGTAAGGACTTACCCATGCCAGGTGGTGCACCGGGATAGCTGCCGAAATCCGGGGGCCTGCCATAGAGGCCGGGAGCTGGGAAGAGTCAGTCTAACCATTGTTACCCATGTTGTAGAGAAAGGGCACATACGCTGATAAGGGTTGTACATGGTAGTGATGCGCAGCTAACACGAAGTTTGTCAAGACGTTGAGCAGCTGAGAGTAGTTGGACCGGACAAAAAGGAGCGCAGAACAAAATTAATCAATGGAATAAGTACTGGCGCAGCTCTCTCTTTTCACTCTCACTTCAAACACAACGAGCTGTTCCAGGTGCTTGGGGGGTGCGCGGCGATGGTCTCGATGTCGGGGAATAATTCTTCAACGTTGGCGCGACTGGATTGCTGGATGTGGTCTGTGCAGGCTTGGCAGGTGAATTTTAGATGGGCTGATCATGTGATGTCATGTGATGTATAAGTCATGTGATGTCATAGGCCAGTATACTGTACTCTGTAAATAGAAGTAAGATTCCCAGTACAGAGTAGATAGCAGTATCCTGTATTAGCTGGAGCATTGCTGAGGGAATGTGCTCCGGAGTACTCTGGAGTAGATTTTGTGCATAATGGTATGCTTACAAGAGTACATCTCATGGCATCCGTTATCGACGTCACTCCGAGTAGTAGAGCAGCAACAATGTATGGCCAGTGCCAATACGGAGCATAACCAGTCAATTCCCGTACGGCCAGGCATTCTGTTGAATCTACCTGATCTTCGATAATAATAATACCGAGTCCCTACTGTATGCCCTAACCTCCTACTCCGTACAGGAGCCCAGTCTGTATGCCCCACTGCCCCTCCACGGAGCGCAACACGCCGGGTTGACACCATACGTAATAAGCCAGCTCCTCAGGTCTTTTCTGGCCGGTCTCCGTCTCTTCCGGTCTTGTTTTCTTCATTCTTCCTTCCTCTTTCACCTCACTACTCTCTTCTACCAGCTTCTTTACCATCCTTGCTTTTACCTTGACGCTGTAAGTCTAGTCTTAACAGGTCTTGACAGGTCCCCATTACATCCCACTTGGCTAACTTGCTAACAAGCCCGCGTAGAATAACTCCCCATCTATCACCGTCACAATGCCTGGTTTCTCGCAGGCCACCGAGTTGAGCTCCTGGAAGGCCCTCCAGGACCACCATAACTCCCTTGGTCGCAACATCGTCCTCAAAGAATATTTCGAGAAGGATCCCCAGCGCTTCGAGAAGTTCAGTCACACCTTCAACAACACCGTCGACAGCTCGGAGATCCTCTTCGACTTCTCTAAGAACTTCCTCACCGAAGAGACCCTTACGCTGCTTGTCAAGCTGGCCAAGGAAGCCAACCTGGAACAGCTGCGCGATGCTATGTTCAAGGGTGAACACATCAACTTCACCGAGGACCGTGCCGTCTACCATCCCGCGCTCCGCAATGTCACCAACGAGCCGATGCAGGTCGATGGCCAGAGTGTTGTCGAGGGTGTCAACTCCGTTCTGGAACACATGAAGGAGTTCTCGGAGCAAGTGAGGAGTGGCGAATGGAAGGGTTACTCCGGCAAGAAGATCAACACCATCATCAACATTGGTATTGGTGGCTCGGACCTGTAAGTTTACTGTCGCGGAGATGAGTCTAGAGAGTGAAACTAATAAGGGGGAAAACCCGTAGTGGTCCGGTCATGGTCACTGAGGCTCTGAAGCCCTACGGACATCCTGACATGAAGTTGCACTTCGTTTCCAATATCGACGGAACCCACATTGCCGAAGCCCTCAAGAACTCCGACCCTGAAACCACCCTCTTCTCGATAGCCTCCAAAACTTTTACCACCGCTGAGACCACCACAAACGCCAACACTGCGAAGAAATGGTTCCTCGAGACAGCCAAGGATGAAGCCCACGTCGCCAAGCATTTTGTGGCCCTCTCGACCAACGAGGCCGAGGTCACCAAGTTTGGCATCGACAAGAAGAACATGTTCGGTTTCGAATCATGGGTGGGTGGTCGTTACTCCGTGTGGAGTGCCATTGGTCTCTCCGTGGCCCTCTACATTGGCTACGACAACTTCCACCAGTTCCTGGCTGGTGCCAACGCCATGGATAAGCACTTCCGCGAGACGCCGTTGGAGCAGAACATCCCCGTCCTGGGCGGTCTGCTGAGCGTCTGGTACAGCGACTTCTTTGGTGCACAGACTCACCTGGTGGCTCCGTTCGACCAGTACCTCCACCGTTTCCCTGCCTACCTGCAGCAGCTTTCCATGGAGAGCAACGGCAAAGCTATCACCCGCTCCGGTGAATACGTCAAGTACACCACGGGCCCCGTCCTGTTTGGTGAGCCGGCCACCAACGCCCAGCACAGCTTCTTCCAGCTTCTGCACCAGGGCACCAAGCTCATCCCCTCGGACTTCATCATGGCCGCTGAGTCGCACAACCCCGTGGAGGGCGGTAAGCACCAGCGCATGCTGGCTTCCAACTTCCTTGCTCAGTCGGAGGCCCTAATGGTCGGCAAGTCTCCCGAGCAGGTCAAGACCGAAGGTGCTCCCGACCACCTGGTGCCTCACAAGACCTTCCTGGGCAACCGTCCCACCACCTCCATCCTGGCACAGAAGATCACCCCTTCCACTCTGGGCGCCCTGATCGCCTACTACGAGCACTTGACCTTTACCGAAGGTGCCATCTGGAACATCAACTCATTCGACCAGTGGGGAGTGGAATTGGGCAAGGTCCTAGCCAAGAATATCCAGAAGGAGCTGGAGACAGAAGGTGCTGGCAGTGCGCACGATGCGTCGACCAGCAACCTGCTGTTTGCTTTCAAGAAGAAGGCCAACCTTGCATAAAAGCGCCAATTAGTAATAGAATGGATATGGAGTATGTATGTACTTATGAGAAAACGACTTAATCTGCTTAGTTAGTCACGACATTCTTCGTCTTGAAAATGAATTAATCTTGGACTTCCAAAACTCAATCTAGAGCCATGAATCATGTCATTGCTTTAAGATGAAGCGGACATGTGCATTCAATGGAAAAGCTGTACCGATCTCACGCCCGAAGCCGTGTTCCACGGACTGTCCATGCATGCAAGTAAATCATTTGAAACGCGCGACGATCGACGGGAAGTGGATGCTACTCATGCCCATACATCGCAACTCCTGCGTGTTTCTGGGTGCATTTCATGCCTGAGCGTTTGTGTTAGCTCGCGGTAAAATGAACGTCAACCATTCTGAGTATATGACCTGTAACCTGAACCATCCTTTCCGTATCTTTGTGGTTACGGAATCGTGGCTCGGGTCAATTAGCCTCTGGATATTTAATCTCACAGTGTATTTTACTTCCTTATCAATCTTCATCCCAAAACTTCGTCAGGATTCTGGGCCTTGTTGGAACCACTGTTGGAGTAGTCAGCGGAAGCCGGCCGAGGATGATCCGCAACCTAAAATAGTCAACCAAATCAACATCTACTCCTGTTTTTCTTTCTTCCCGTATTCTTCTTCTTCAATTGCATCGCTTCTTTGCGAGCCCATCGGCCTTGGCTGGAGGGCATCCAATCGTTGAACATGGCCTTCTTATGTTCCGGTGCATCTCAATTCCCCGTCTGTGTTTATGGATTGATTGTTGCGTGCCTCCTGTTGCAAGGAGTGGCCGCCGGTAAGGATCATGATGATGACCACCGCGCAACTGGCAAGGCCGGTTATACGTACGGACAGTCGATGCCGGTGACTTGCTTGAATCGGACCATGTGAGTTGTGATCTGGATCGGGAAGGGTGTGAGGTGATACTGACTGCTTTCTTTTTCATAGTGACTCCGGCGAACATGTATTGCATGCCTTGTCTTCTTTAGTGACGGATAGGACTAATTTACGCCTAGATCACCGATAATCTCGGAAAACTGCAATACGTCCCCTTTCCCGCCTGCAACGAGACCTTCCTTCCTCTCGCCCTTCGATACGGCGTCACAGAAACCGTGGACTGCACCGTCGACTCCCTCCCCGATGAACTCTATCACCTCCTGGAATACTACGTCCATTCCGATGTGCCCATGACCTGTCGCGTGCCAACCGCTCCGCTTGCATCGGGGTCAGAAAATGAATCTGAGAATGAGGGACAAGAAAAGGGGAGCGATGTTTCGGCGCTAGGTAGCGGGGAGCCGTCGTATACGCCTCTCACGTTCGCACTGCAGGGGACCCTGCAGCGCAGTCATTTGCATATCTGGACGGATATGAACGTGCTTCTGCATAACATCGCGTCTGGAGCATCACCGTCGACAAAGAAAAAGAAGAAGGGCAAGAGTCAAAATGTATCGCCGGGATATGCGGTTGCAGGCACGGCATATTCCCTTCCTGAGTTTGACAACGCCAGTTTACAGAAGTCTACTGCCTCGTCATCGGCCCGCGAGAAGAAGGAGAAAGCCGTCGCTGCCATGTCGGAAGCAGCGCGCGAGCCCTGGACCGCAGGCCACGGCTCAAAGGTGATTCGCGGTGAACCGCTCACATTCACCTTCCATGTTAGCTGGATCGACGGTGGACGAGGAATCGGGTGGCCATCTGGTTCCTCGTCTCTGTCATTGTCGCCGCCATTATCCTTGTCTGGCGAGAACTCCTCTGGAGCCGGCCCTTTCTTCTCCAGACTATTCTTCTTTATCCTAGCCGCTTCCGTGGGCGCACTGGTGGCGTTGTACTGGGAGCGGAATCGACGCACGCGTTGGAGAGGCGACGGCATCCTAGGCGCCCCGCCTTCATCCGCCTCTGCAGGCGCTCGTGGAAAAGGCGCTGCGGGCGTGATATTTGGAAACGGAGGACGAAGCAATGGCTACGGGGGATTCTCGTCTGCTGGTGGCACCCCTTCGCCTGGGATGGGGAATGGTGGTTATGGGGGGTTTACGACGGGGAAGCGAGATTGATTTTTTGCATGTATACTCGTGTTGTGGTGCTGTGGGTGGAATCTGATAGCAGTACGTATGTCTACTCTGTACTTATATTGAAAAAGCTTGGTTCGTATGTTTACGATTCATGTATATACCTTGTTAAACACCTTGTTTTCTTGGAGTGCCATTCCCTGGAGCGAGGATCCGTAGCAGGCAAGTGAATCTAAATGAAAAACTCATAATTTTTGAGACATCAGAATACATAACACAATATCAATCTTTCCCGATAGTTATACAAGACCAGCCTTTGTCTGTCTCGGACAAGGAGACAAGCCTACCATCCCTGCGTCCTCATCCTCTGAATCTTCGACACGGTATGATCAAACGAAAACTTGAATAACTTCCTCCACCTCTCCATCCTCAAATTTTTCCTCATCTGACCCCTCCGGATATGGAACTTCTGCCGTCTCTGCTGCTGCGGGATCCTATTCTGCGAACACGCCCCGTTCATCGCCCGCAACGCCGACGCCAAATCAAACCCCCGGTCTGGCTCGACATGTACCTGTCGACCCAGGCTAGGCCCAAGCTTCAGCTCCACGCGCGGCACAGATCTGTTGCTCTCAGTAAGGGCGGAGTCGGCCACCGAGCGGGTGAGGGTGTTGGGGCCGTCGGGGTTGGATGAGTTAGAGCGGAAGCCCGATTGAGATTGAGATTGAGATTTTGGCTGCTGCTGCTGCTGCTGGTTTTTGTTTTGGAAGCTGAGGTTGCCTATGATTTGGTCGAATTCCGACTGACGTTGTCGTGGCTCTGCTTGTTTTCTGTCGGAGGCGGAGGGGGGTGGAGATTCCGGCGAGGGCGACGCCGGAGACGAGGGTTGTTGTTGTTGTTGTTGTTGTTGTTTGTTTTGCTCGGGGCTTTTGAAGGGGTCGTAAGAGTCGTTAGACGAGTATCGTAGAGACTGTCCACGCAGGAGGATCGAGGGCTGCTTTGAGTACAGCTGGGTCATCATCGGCCTCGGACGGAGGCATCTGGCCAGGGTGCGCATCTCCATCCTGACGGCCAATTCGGAAATTTACTTTTCTCTTTCTTGTTTCGAGAGTCCTCAATAGAAGCATCAAGTGCAGAACCAGATAACCTCTTCCAGACACAAACACCGCCAAATCTCTCGACGTCGGGGGGTGGTGACAACCGGAGCTTCCACGAGTTTGCCCCGAAAAGCGCGAACTCTGCACTCACGTGACCCCGTCTGGCCGAGACGCCCCTCCTACTGGCAACTATCTTCTTCCATACAGTCACTTCGTCCCCTTCTGAAAGGTCTGGGACGTTCTATCCTTGGTCTCCGTTGCAGGCAACACGATTCAGTCGCTCCTTCATTTGCTTTTTCAGCTGCATCCTTTTGTCCCACCCAAGTCTACTCCTTCCCGACTATCACCAAACTACAGCGACGACAACCATGTCTTCGATTACCATTGCAACTCTTCCTCGCATGAGCCGGGATGCTCTGTCGGCGTTGCTCTTGTCTACTAGCACTCCCAGTAACTTGGCTATTGTCGATGTGCGTGATACGGGTAAGTGACCGCGAAGCAGTCATCCCTAGCTTATCTCCAGCTTGCTTATCTCGAGCGTCCTCTCTGACAACGCTTTTCCAGACCACGTTGGTGGCCACATCTCCGGCTCTACCTGGGTCCCCAGCTCGTCGCTCGACTATCGCATGCCCGAACTGGTCCGCACGCTCAAGGACAAGGAAAAGGTCGTTTTCCACTGCGCTCTCAGCCAGCAGCGTGGTCCGTCTGCGGCGCTGCGCTATGCGCGCGAACGCGAGAGTGCACTCGGTCAAGAGGAGAGCCACAAGCAACAGGTCTATGTTTTGGAGGGCGGTTTCGTTCGCTGGCAGGAGAAGTTTGGCCGTGATGTTCGACTGACTGAGGCTTATGCGGAGGATATCTGGAGGGAGTATTGATTGCTTCCCATCCTTTTCCCTCCTGTCTTGTCTTCTGAACGTGCTTGCGATTTTGACTCTGTGCGTACTGTGTAAGGATACTTATCTGATTGATTGATTCATTGAGGTGGGTATATGGATGGAGGCTATTTGGCATGCTGCGCATGTCATTATTTCGGGATTCATACCAATGCGAGATAACGAGATACCATCTTTGATTAATGAGTGGAGTTTGCATTATGTCTTCTTATCTCTGACCTAGGACGATAAAGGATTCTTATCGAAAGGCACACCTACCGCTCCGGTTCCATCTGCTTCTCCCTCTTCGTCTGTGTCGACTGCCTGCATTCATACCCTCCAGCCCCTCCCGACCTGCACTTCGTCGCACCCATCTTAGCTGGAAACCTGGGAATGTAGATCCCTTGAAAGCGAGCCGTCAGAGTGGCGGGATGATTCACCGCGCGAGATGTTAATGCTCTGGGATTCTGCCGGAGGGGAGGGTTCGGCGGCAGTGCCTTGTTCGGGAGAGGCAACGGAGGCAGAGGAAGCGGAAGTAGGTGATTTCTGGGCTGCAGCCGGGAGAGCGTTGAGCTGGGGAGCTATATTGAACATTCCATTAGCCGGGCTTAGTAGTTAGGGTTGTTGTCCTTACGCTGGATGATCAGCGGAAGGCGGTCTGAAAGGAACCGCTGAATGTAGGGCATGGGAAAAGGCATAACATGCATAATGTCCTAGCTGTAATTGGTCGTAGCTGTGATTTATTTATGGGGAATTCTGGAGTATGACCATCGACGCAAGGAAAAAAACCAGATGAAACCGGCAATCTCGTCGTTTTTGTATAGGGCCGGGCCCCTGAAAGAATGGCGAAGAATGACCTCATACATCGTCACCGCGGTACCCCCTGGCATATACTAAGGCGACAGTCAGGATGATGTTGGCGGAGCCATCTCCCGACACAATAGACATAAACAAACAGAACGGGACCCAAGAATCACTCTTTGCTCTCCCCAGGAATTGAAGGCAAAATGCCCGCCACCGACCCCCGAGAGCCCGCCAGCAAATCAGGCAAAGCCGTTAATGCGACTCACGCTACCCATGGTATTTCTTATGGCCCGAGTTTCGAGACCAGTGTCTCCAATTGTCCATCTACTCAGCGCACGCCTGCCCTGTATGCCTCGGATTACATCGAGAAACCCGGGGTGGCGCGAGGGAATCTGGCCGTCTCGACGACCAGGCCAAATGGGGATACGGAGTATATGAAGAAGTATCCGAACCACGTAACTCATTCCCTCGTTCGCAATTTGGTCAGGAAATGATTCTAATGGGGATATTACAGACACCTCTCCAACAACATACCCTTTTCTGGGATCGCGACGGCGACGGCATGATATACCCCTGGGACACGTACATCGGGTTCCGCGAGCTGGGCTTTAACATGCTCTTTTCGTTCCTAGCCACGTTAATTATTAACTTGAATTTCTCGTATCCGACCCGTTTGGCGCATTCATATATCCCGGATCCGTGGTTTAGGGTTTATGTTGGCAGTATTCATAAAGCCAAAGTATGTCCCCTACATTCATATATATACATGTCCTGTACTCAGCATATAGCTTTGGTGGATGATAGCTAACGCTATATAGCACGGCTCTGACAGTGGCACGTACGACCCAGAAGGTCGCTTCGTCCCACAAAGCTTCGAGAACATGTTCAGCAAATGGGACGGCGATGGAGACGGTGCCCTGGTTTTCAGCGAGTTATTCTCCATGGTCAGTGGCCATCGTTGTGCGGTTGATCCGTTTGGGGTATGCTCTCTTCCTCCCTCTCCTTCTCCATGCACTTGGCTGACCATCGACGCGGGCAACAGTGGGGGGCTGCGATATTCGAATGGGGAACGACGTGGCTTCTGATCCAGAAGGACGGGAAGGTATACAAGGAGGATTTAAGGGCTGTTTTCGATGTGAGTGCTATTACGCTCGTAAGATGAGGGAGAGAAATGAGTGGTGCTAATGGATAATCAGGGCTCGATTTTTTGGCAGATCCGTGAAGAACGGCAAAAGTCAGGACACGGCTGGACCAAGGGCTTTGGTATTGGCGGTGATGGGTTCATGGGGTCATTGAAGATGGCTTAATCAAGGCGATGAATGGAAATAGTAAGATAGTGAATAAATAGTGAATATACGCACAGCATGTATGACATCTAGACAATTCTTGTACATGTACATATCATGCCTCAATATTCCCCCCAAACCCAACTGGTCTCCGTCTCCCACTGTTTTCGGGAAGAATACTCAAAACCTTATAGATCTTCCCCATCCCACCTCCCCCCTTCTCAACCAATCGCTGCCACGCGGTCTCAAGATTCTTCCGCTTCTCTTCGTCCTGAATGCCCCGGAGTAGCTGCTGCATCCGCTCTGCGATGCCCATGGCGCGTAGGAAATCGCCCTGCTCCACGGGCCCGTGGACTTCGACGCCCTCGCTGGCTTCAATGGCAGACTCGGCTAGTGCGGTGAAGTCGACGTCCGCGCTGACATCGACTTGTCCGGGCGATGAAAGAGGAGGCACTTTCTGGTGGTTTTGAATGCCGCGGAGGGAGTTGATCGGGACTGTCGAGAGTGTCCCGTAGTCCATGATTAGGGCCGCGCCGGACGGAGTTTTCTTAGGTGCCGCCGCTGCAGACGATGGGCCTTGTCTGCTGCGAGCTGCGGCGGTGGCCGGTTGTTGAGCCGATCCTCCTCCAATGCGACGAGCAAAGTCCGCTGCGTAGATACGCGCCTCGGAGCTTACTTCGATAGTCGATCCTGGTTGCGCCTTGAGCGCGCGGTAGCGCGGGGATATCTCTGGGATCACGAGCGAATTTGGATTCGACGCTTTCGCCATGGTTAGGTTGAACTCCGGTTCGCCGGGAATGTTCTCATCGATGGCTTTGGGGTTCAGCGTGACCATGAGCTCGCGCCACTGGGGTGTGTTGGCGGTCTTTAGGGGTTGTTGGACTTTTGTTGGCCCAGTTGGTGTCATGATCTCCTTCTGTGGGAGCGCGGCGTTTTCTGGGGCCGGAGGGACGGATTCGAATGCGTTCATTGGGAGGGCGTCGAAGAATTCGTGCGCGAAAATGAAAGGTGTTTTGTCCTCTTCTGTATTGGATGGGTTAACTGTATGCACTTTCCACAGAGTACAGGTGCAGGCGTACCATGAGGAAGTAATCGAATATCTTCCACCCAGATCACCGGGACGTCAAAGTACTTGCTCGTGCTCCTATGCCCGATATCCGTCTCCTCCATAGCCGCATCACCGCAGAGAAGCTTCTTTTGAATCTCTCTAAGCGTCGCACTTGCCTCGACAAGATAAATCGCCTCAATGCTCGACGTAAACGTTTTGAAATTCCGGAATGTCTAGAACACCACCACCAAGCCCGGACGTCAGCCAACTGCACAATGAACCTCCTTGTAATCAGATAACCAGCACTCACACGCAGCAAATCGTCCATCAGCGTCCCTTTCCCCGGCCCGACCTCCATAAGCTGTACACCATTGCGTCTCCGTCCCTGCGCAATCCACTCCGCGATCGTCCATATCCCAACCAACTCGCCAAACACCTGCGATATCTCCGGAGAGGTGATAAAGTCTCCTTTCTTCCCGAATACTTCCCCTGCCCCTTCTGGTCGAGTGGTGTAGTAGCCACCGTCTGGCGATGTAAGGACTTGGCGCATAAACGCGGATATGGGTACCGGTCCGGTTACCTGCAAAAGAGACATCCTGTTGATTGTGTGACCCGTGGGAACTGAACTGAGTGCGGGGGTACCTTAATCGCCTTAGCCAGGTCCCGGGCCAAAGGTGTTGACCATTTCCTCTTGTCGAATGTGGTGCTCCAGCGCCGGGGCCCTAATTTGAGGGATTCATGTTGGAATCGTCGGACTGAGTGCGTCAAGGCACGTCTCGTTACGTGGTTCATCTTCGCCGTATCGCCCGTTCGAGGAGCACAGCCGTTAGCCCAAAGCTGAAGCAGTCCCCGTTCGCTCTAGTCTTTCACTGGAAAAAGACGTCGAATTGGTTCAGGAATGAACGTGCCTTGAGATCTCCAATTTCTCCGCAGAAAGTTCCGATCCACGTGACCCGCCTTATCATATCTGAAGTGGATTCTCGGGGAGTCGACATGTTGCCTACAAAGGCCTAATCCAGATGGACTAAAGAACAGAAGATATAATCAATTTCAATTAATGAAGAAGCACACTGCTATAGACTAATTGTATCTATCTAGCAAGTGTCTGCTCAATGAGTGCTTGCTAAGGGGAAGTTCTATCTGTCAGAGACAGCGCAGAAGGCAAAGACGGTGCGGAATCCCAAGTTCCCATTTTCAATTGTCTTTCCTTCCCCCTTCCATTCACCACTCTTCATTCTCACGTATCAAAATGGCCAATAGACACCATAAGCCGCATAATTGGGACATTCCCCCCGTACACGCGACTTGATACTCTTCGTCAGACGTTGGGAGCGAGCTCCATGCAGGCTAACCAAACACCCAAGCCGCGGTGGAATCCGATGAAATTCCCGACATATCCTCCACGGGACGACCATCAGCCTCGTCACTTTCGCGAGGACCACTTCGACGAGGAGAATATCGCCGATGTAGACCAAGGTACGGAGGAGAAAGATGACCAGTGGGAGACCAGCAAAATAGTCGACGGCGGTCATGACCAGATGCCGGACAGTATACCCAAAGAAGATTCTGGCCTGGGAAGCGCGGTCTGTTCTCTGCTGCATACGTATGTTCCTGTGCCTTCTCGTCGACGTCCACGGTCGATAGAACGTCTGGTTATGTTTACTGGCGGCTCCTTAGGCTGAATGAGAGGATCGAGTGCGTCCGCCCCTCGCTTGTCATTACCCTTTATGGCAATCTCTTTAAACCCTCTTCTAATTGCCTCCTACGTTCTCTTGTCTTCATGAACATGTGCTGACAGAAAGCCCCTAGAGCTTTGGAATCCAGCATGGAGAGCCAAAACGGATGGAATGACAAGAAAAAGCTGGGCATGGACCAAATACTTCAGATACTAGACCTTGGCGAGATCCTCAAGACAAAGACGACGACGCGTATCAAGCGTTCTGCCCAATGAATGAGTCATCCAGGCAGGTGCGAACCAGTCAACACTTGCCTGTCACCATTTATGAGCAAGCTGGATACCAGATCAAGAATGGCTGCCCAGCTCCAGATATTGTCATCATCAAAGACTATGTCTGTACTGTCAGGGGCACAGGATGACCCAGTCAAAACAGACTGGCCACTGTATAAGGCCTGTCTTGTCATGTGCTGAACACCTGAAAGCTTCTTTGGCAGCTTTGAGGAAGCAACAGGCAGCACCCTTTGTAGAAGAAGTAGTATTAATCCAATTATGTTTTTAGAATTCTGATCATGCTTACATTTGTCTAATGTGTTAATTACTGAGAAATGGCCAAGCACCAAGCACTGTCTAATATAATAATTGCAGATTGGAGTAATCACAGGACACATATCCTTAATTTAACAAGATTCTGGGCAGATACGTTAGCATTCCTGTGTTTCCCATTTCAATAGTAAGGATATTGGGCTACATTGATGATGTCCCCGAACCGAACTGGGAGGAGCTATGGGTTTGCTAGGTTATCATTCTTTCTTTACTCTTCTTGGCAGAGAGATAGTCAGTGAGTATATTTCTGTATATCTCATTTCTTCCCTCATTTAGTCTAGGCTTTCTGGAACATTGGTCCACCCAACTGCTTGTTATAACCCCTCTATTGTTCTTCCCTCTGCCCTGGATGAGCATGTCTTCTTCTGCCTTGCCAGCTAGATCCCACCATTTCCGTAATGCCATTACCTATAGTTTGTAGCTTCCTCGTCCTATATGGTAGTATTTTTCATATTCCTTCAGAGACTCCGGATTCATCACCGTCCCGGTCACTGCAATCTTCATCCCATTCACAACCTGCTTGACATTGGTTTCACATTTTTTGCCATTCACTGTATATGGGATGTCAGCCACGGCATAAATATGCTTCGGAACGTGACGTGGCGAATATCGTTTTGTAATGGCGGTTTTGATGCGAGAAATCAGCGATTCCTCAAGACAGGACTGAGGCTGCAGTTTGAGGAAGAGTAGGACACTCTCATCCGGATCATCGATACGTCGCTGCCCGACGCAGATAGAGTCCTGAATTTCTGGGAACTGCTCAGTAACGCTATAGATCTCAGAGGTCCCAAACCGGATCCCAGATGGGTTTAAGACCCCATCCCTGTGAGATATCAAACATTAGCTGGGGTGGGATCAGCAAGGTGTAGCATCAGACTTACGATCGACCAAGTATCAAGATACCCCCGGTTTTCTTCAGTACCTGCATATAGTCGCCTTGGCACCAAACAGAATCTCCAAACCGCTCAAAATACGCGGCCTGATATCGTTTATGCCCGTCTCTCCCATAGAACGCGACGGGCTGACTTGGAAAAGGCTGTTGACAGACAAGCTCACCAGGCTGGCCCAAATGCTCGACTGATGCGGCTTTTTCTTGTGCTGAATCGCATACGTCGACTGCCATACCCAAGGCCTTCACCTGGATTTCTCCGGCATAGACAGGAAGTGTCGGGTTTCCACCGATAACTTGAGCCCGTTAGCATCTTATTTCAAAAATTACGAGCCCCACTCACAGCAGCCTGCAATGTCTGTTCCTCCGCACATGGATATCAAATGAATGGACACCGGGAAAGCATCATAGAACCATTTGCTGAGGTCTGCACTCAGCACAGAACCAGTTGAAGTGACGGTTCTCAATTTCACGAGATGGTACAAAGCCCCTTCAGATATAAAGTTAGCTATTCACTTCCAGAAATGAGAACTACATAGCCATGCAACTTACGTGGCAAGATGTCTCGTTTACGAAGTTCCGCTAGATACCGGGGAGATGTTCCAAAGATAGTGACACTGACAAATATCAGTCTCGTAGCCCTATACTTGACACCATAATAATAACACCCTTACCCAATTTGGTCTACAAGCTTCAGAAGCTGTGTCTCATCGGGATGGAAAGGCGAGCCATCGTAGACGAGCACCGAGGCCCCAGTGGCGAGATTCACCAAATTGAGAACCCACATTACCCAAGACGTCTGCGCGCAATCAACCTCTGTGTCACTCTACCATGAAACGAGATACGACTTACAGTCGTATATTGGAAAGCGACATCGCCCTGGCGGACATCATTATGCAACTGCATGTCCAGTTTGACTTTTAGGGCAACTCCCTAAATGCTAGTGTTAGGACGAGCAAGTTATAATCACTAATACTAGGGGCCCTCACACCACCTGAATGTACAATGCATTTGGGGGCTCCTGTCTAAGCATTTTGTCAACGATTTATCTTGTCCCAAGAGAAAGTATCAAAGACTCACTGTTCCAGAGGAGTACAAGATGAAAGCTGGATGAGAAAATGGCACAAGCTCGTACCGAAGTTGCCGCCCAGTGCATTTACTTAGGAAGCTTTCCCAAGTGGTTCCTCTATAGATGGATGAGACCTCACATTGCACATCAACGTATGGCACGACCACCACGTTTTTAATATTATTGTCGAGGTCGCACAATGCCTTGGTCCATGTAGCAATGCGCTCCGCAAGGTTATATGTTCTTCCTGCGTAGACATATCCATTGTCGGCAAAGATGAGCTTGGGTTTGACTTGGCTGAACCGATCGACAATGGCCGAGATGCCCATGTCCGGGGACACCGATGAAAATATAGCCCCAATTGAGACTGCCGCTATGCAGATGGAAATCGCGTTGACGGAGTTCGATATGACAGCTGCGATCCGATCTCCTTTACAGACCCCGTGGCTCACCATCGCATCGTAGATCTCTCTGACGCGATTCCGTAGATCGCCCCAAGTCATCTTCTCAATACCTGGCACGCCTTCGCGTACAAAGTGGATAGCAACAGTATTGGTGTCATTGTATGAGCCTCGCAGGAGGATCTCTCCCAGGTTCAACTTGACATGAGGAAAGAATTTGGGTGGAGGAAATAGTGCCGCAGACTGCAATGTTTCAAAGTAAAAAATAAAATAAAACGAAATTCGTTAGCTCTGAAGGCATCGCGAGACGTGTTTCGTGTGGCTGATTCCGAACCTTCAAAGTGAGAGCAGTATCTGGAGCAGGCGAGCCCGGTGGTGCTACTCCCAAAAATTCGTAGGCGTCTACCCAGAAATCATTGAGTGATAGGGCACTCACAGACCATTCGTGCAATTCTCGATAACTTTGCAGACGAAGGCCACGCTTCCGGTTTACAAAGCATCGGAACTTGTCGATATTGGTCTGTTCAATGTTCTCCGGCTTCCACAATAGTTCACTGGTCATCGTGGGCAATATATCCTCAAACTCAACGAGGATCGACAGTCAGGGCTTTCTATAAGGGCTAATGACGATTCCACAGTTCACAGGCTCATCAAATTTCCTGGGTCTAATAGGTATATATACCATTCCTGGTGTCATTATCACTCACAATTACTTAGGTTCTATGGTTTTGTGAAAATCAGCTGTATGCTTCCGCAGTCTTTTACTGTCCGTGTCGGTCCGTTCTTAGCCGGTAAAGCAATTGAACGCTTATATATGCATAACCGATCAAATGGTGAGATTTCTGGCTACAGAAAAGCGACGCCACTAGCCCGTCTCCGTCCAGTTCACAGTGCCGCGGCTTAGGACTTAGGATAAACCGGGGTAATATTCCCTTCAGCTCAAGCTGTATGACAATACTTTGGTTAATAAAACCATAGTCCCCTGTTGACTCGTGCCTCGGGTTCGGGTTCGGGAGTCGGGGTTCGGGCTCGGGGTTCGGGGTTCGGGATAGGGCTCAAAGGAAGCCCCGATGTAGGTCACCGCGACAAAGGAACTCATCGCAAGAGAGGGAAAAATCAACGCCAGGGCTCGCTTGCCTCTGCAACCTACTGTATTAGTAGTGGCAGTGGCCGATCACACCGAGACACAGCTATGACAATGTCCTCTTCTTTGATCTCTGGCTGCGTGAAACATGTAAGCTCCAATGACACAGTTCAAAGTGGCCAGATCAATTGATTTCACACAATACTTGCCCCTACCTTCACCCGGCAGAATTTTGATCCATTCTAATGAAAGGAGCAGGCACGTAACCCTAAGGCCATGCACTGGCAAGCGGAATCCTGCCAGGTGGTAATATATTCCTCCAGTAGGCAACCTAGAAGAAATAGAGCAGCTCACCGAAGCTGCTGGTTAATGCGAAGCCTTTGGCGAGGATCCTGAAATCAGGAAGCGATCTTTTGGTGTCATTATTCACGGCGTTGGTTGAAGTCAGGCCTCAGGAGACACGGGCATACAATTGGTATCAGACAATGCAAGTTGCCTGCAAGCAGGGCCTTTTAAAAGATCACATACGTTGGCTGCTTGAGGAATGGGCTATCGAACCAATCTCTTTAGAATCATGTCAATCCCGATACATGATATTGCATTCATCAGCAGTGGTCCTAACCCCAGGCGGAAACAAAAGTATCCCCCCCGTGCAAGAACTAAGAAAGATTCAGGGCCGTGATAGACCCTATGGCCTCGCTAGTTCTATCTCCATGGCTAATATACCTTATCATGGAATACAAATTAACTCAGCAATAAATTTAAGCTCTCTATACGTGAAACGGGAACTGTATCGGAATAAGCGCAGGGCTTACAAGCATTCAATGCCACCCTCATGCTCATCAATATCATATTCTTCGGGGTACTTTGTCATAAGCCTTTTCAGTTCCTCCTTTTGTTCCTCCGCTTCTTCTGTTAGCTCTGCATACACATCGTCAAAGATCCCTCTAAGCGCGGGCTTCTTCTCTTTCTCTGCCGTGACAAGTTCTTGAAGAATGGCTGCTCGGATGGTAGAACGAGCCTCTTTCTCCATCTCTTCGCTCCAGAGAGCGTTATTCTCTAACCATTTCCTAAGACGGGTAATTGGGTTGTCGCGAGTCTTCCAACTCTGGCCATCATTACGGTCCCTATATGCAAAGCTGTCATCACTCGTGCTATGGTGCGAGACACGGTAACTCATAAACTCAAGCAGGATGGGCCGTCCTCCGTCCTCGAGAGCTTTACGTCGAGCCTCTTTAGTGGCTTCATAGACAGCAAAAATATCAGTGCCATCCACTCGAATAGATTCAATCCCATAGCCAAGACCGCGAACAGCAATGCCATCACCAATGTACTGCTCACTTGTTGGAGTAGAAATTGCAAAACCGTTGTTACGGCAAATGAACAGGACTGGACTTTTTTTAACCGCGGTCACATTGAGGGCAGCATGAAAGTCTCCTTCACTTGCTGCTCCATCTCCGAAGTAGCACGCTGCAACTCGTGGAGGAGCCGTGGGATTCTCTTGGGCCTCCATTTTTAAAGCATATGCCGCGCCAGTAGCATGGGGGATTTGTGTTCCAAGTGTAGAAGCAACGGCATGCTGTCAATATATCTCTCGTTAGGACGGTTTAAAATCGAGGCGTACAAAATACTCACCACTCCGACTTTTTTCTTTCCGCTGTAGTGGACTGGCATATTTCGCCCCTTCCCAGGATCATTGCGATTGGCAGTCAATTGGCTCATGAAGTCTTTCAGAGTAAACCCTCGCTGTACAAAGACACCAGTCTCTCGGTATTGGCATGTAATAACATCGTCCGGGCCTAGGGCCGCTGCAGAGCCAACAGTGACCGCCTCTTCACCAGCAGAAACCTTTAGTTCTAGTCAGTGCTACACCATTGTACTAAACAAAAAGAAACACATACCATATAGAAACTAAGACGTCCCTGTCTCTGGGCTTCGAACATGATCGTGTCCATGATGTTTACTGTCGTCCCATAAGAATTAATGACGTTGAGGACCGAACGATCGATACCATACCAACTAACCTGTCATCATGTTCCTGTACCACGCTAGAGCCTTATCAGCTGTAATATCCGGAAGCCTTTGGTCAGGATCCTCTACGAATCCCTTGGAATTCATAACGTGATACGTAGGCAGCGGCGAGACGCTAGACGGTTTGAAAAAGTCCATTTTTGTCGTGAGTGGACTGTTTACTGCTCCTGGGAACCGCCTACGGTTATGAAAACGTTAGCTTCAACACCAATAAGTATCTCTAATTAACAAGGGTGGGTTTTCTCACAGAGGTGGGTAGGATTCTTCTGCTGTTGTTGAAATTGTTCGCACCGATATTGATCGCAGGATACGTTCTGTCAACAGAGGCCGAGGTCTCTGTAAAGAGAAACGCCATTGTAAACACATTTGTCTTCTCATCTTGAAGGATATCCCTTCTTTGATGTTATGGATTGGAGTGGTGGTGGTGGTTCCAGGGAAGTTCCAGAGACTGGCAACTCTTCGGTTCAGGCCCTCTTTTTCAGCAGGAATATTCCTGGAGCACATCGGTTATCGTCGGCCTTTCCCGGGGTTTGAAGCTAAGTATAACCCCTTTTATAACTCGGTAAACGTTCATTGGGGGCGTAAGTATGCGGTACTGAGTTGAACTTTGTCGGTCTCGGGACGGATTGGATTCGGTCATGAGCTTCTCTGACGCCGTAAATACAAAATCACTAGTAAATTCAAGCAAAGACTTTATATACAGTGGCAATGTCCAGCAGGTCTGTTACCTCCCAAGGCTATTGAAACACGTAGGTTGCTGAGAATGAGTTCTCTCTTTATTAGAGGTTTTTTGCACCGGGCGAAGACTTTGTCAAGACCAACCTCTGTCTTTCGAAACCTTAGCCATCCAAATAAGTGTTTCTTCCATGCGAAACCTTTACGCAGTCTAGTGAAGCCATACCTGCTTGCAGACATTGGAGAAGGTTAGTACTATGGTGAACCTTGATTCTGGACACAAGTAACAAAGGCAGGTATCACCGAATGTCGAATAGTTAACTGGTTCATCAAGCCTGGAGATCATGTGAGCCAGTTTGATGCTATATGTGAAGTTCAATCCGACAAAGCTTCAGTTGAGGTACCACACTTTGCTTCTCATGGGTTGTTCGCTGCTCTCGATGGCTAAATTATAAGGAAGATAACATCACGGTATGATGTTATCATCACTAGTATTCATTATGAACAAGACGAAATGGCTGAGGTTGGCAAGTACAGTCGGTACTTTTCCCGTATATAATACCTTGACTGACCTTAATACAGCCACTTTTAGATATTAACGTCGACGAGGCAGTTGAGTCAGATGGATTAGCATCACAGGACGAAGATTTGCCTACCCCAGAAATAAAGAGCGCATCCAAGAGCGAAAACACTCCAATCGTGGCGTCTGAACCAGCTCAATCTGATATTCCTCCAGAGAAGGAGACTTCAAACGGTATATTGGATCCCGTGCCACCATTGACAAGAAACTCTGGGCTAGCCACACCAGCTGTACGATATATGCTCGGGGCGCACAAAATTGATCTAAAGGATATTGAAGGTACTGGGAGAGACGGCCGGGTACTAAAAGAGGACGTCCAACGCCATATTGCCTCAAATACAAGCTTTTCTACACCATCGTCCACGACAGCCACCATCGGCGCAGAGGATCAAGGTAGCGACAAGGTTTTGCCCTTGACACCAATCCAGAGCCAGATGTTTAAGGTCATGACGAACGCCCTCAGCATCCCACACTTTGGGTATACGCATTATGTGGATTTCACTTCTACAAACAGCCTCCGCCGCAGGTTCAATAGCCAAAAGGATACCTTGGCGTCCCTTTATGGGGAAGGTCTTTCGAAATTATCGCCTCTGTCTTTTATTATGAAAGCCCTTTCGCAGGCCTTCAAAGAGAATCCAACACTAAACGCTCACTTGGACACGGAGACCGACCCTGGAAAGCCATGTTCAATAATTAAGCATTCGCATGACTTTGGCGTTGCGGTCGATACCCCCCATGGGCTCCTGGTTCCAGTCGTCAAGGGTGTCCAGAATCATTCCATACTCTCCCTTGCAGCTGAAATCAAACGCTTGAGTATCCTGGCAAACGAGGGCCGTTTAGCTCCCTCAGACTTTAAAGGAGCTACCTTTACTGTGAGCAATATTGGCAGCATTGGAGGGCATGTCGTCAGTCCAATCATTGTGCCACCAATGGTGGCAGTTGTTGCAATTGGAAAAGTAGAGGAAGTGCCTATTTTCACAAAAGCTGAAGAACCTGGCTGCGAGCCTCAAGTCAGCAAGAGGGAGAAAGCCGTACTAAGCTGGAGTGCTGATCATCGGGTTCTTGATGGTGCATCAGTCGCAAAATGTGCTGAGACTGTGGGCCATCTAATTGAGAATATTGAAAATGTTGGACTTGTTCTTAAATAGAAATATTATTTTTTTATCATCTCTTATCCTTATGCTACATACCTTCTGTCAGTAATCCTATTTTAGTGTGATTGATATAAAGATCTTAAATCCTTCACCATCTGGCTTTTCTTTCCTAGAACTACTTCTGTGTTCTGTATCTTGATTTTATCCTCACAAAGTGCCATGGATATGCCCAAATCAGCTGGCATTAGATAGTAGATGATTATGATAGTATTAATTGCCATGTATCTGTAATAGTAACCACAAATATTCCACGAACAGTGTTCTACTGTCACTTTCTACTGCCCAGGATTGTTGCCAGTCACCTGAAAATTGCTTTGTAAAAGAAATAAGCACAATCAATACTGCAAAGTCTCACCAATAGCATCATACACTCCTAGAGTCAAATAATTAGACTACCATTCAGGAATGGTGTTCATTTGAAGACTTACTTGTGATGTCTGGTAAGATATACTTTTCCCACGCCAATCCGGTATGGGTAGTCCATCCCCCTATCCGTTTAACAGGTGACTGGAGATGAAGGAATGCCTTCTCTTGTATTGTCGCAGCCACTTCTGCGCCAACACCAAAATTGACCATACTTTCATGAACAACCATTGCTCGTCCTGTCTTTTTGACACTTTCCAGCACAGTCTGCCTGTCCCAGGGATATATTGTTCGTAAATCAATCAGTTCAATGTTCACATCTTTTTGTTCTTTCTGTATTGCTTCAATAGCCGCATAGCAGGTATAAAGAGGTCGACCGTATGAAACAATTGTTAGATGAGTACCCTCCTTAACAACTTCTGCTTTGCTCAAAGGAAGCATATATGTTTCCTCTGGGACTTCCTCAACAGAGGCACGATAGAGAATTTTGGGTTCCATAAAGATAACTGGGTCCGTTGACTCAAGAATCGCAGATAGGAGAAGATCTTTTGCTTGAGATGGCGACCGGGGCATGACAACCCTAAATCCAGGAACATGGCAGAAAAGGCTCTCGGGCGACTGACTGTGATACCTGTAGAGAGATTAATCAACAAGTGAATCCCATGGGTCTAGGCCGAGGAAACCATACAATGCGCCATGACCAACTCCTCCGCAAGGCATATGAATAACCAATCCACCCACATTGCTGCCAGTCAATCCTTCTCGATAGCGGAACTTGCTGGCTTCATTGACAATTTGATCAAATGCAGGAAAGACATAATCGGCGAACTGGATTTCAACGACAGGTTTCCTTCCCTCAGCTGCTGCGCCAATAGCTGCGCCAACAATCCCCTGCTCTGTTAGAGGAGTATTGAAGACTCGGTCTTCTCCAAACTCTTCTTGGAGACCTGCTGTGCAGCGAAAGACACCTCCGAAGGCGACATCTTCACCAAAGCAAAGCACTTTATTTGACGTGCGAAGAGTGGTTGCCAAAAGCTGCATTGATAGCTTGAAAGAGATTCAGCGGCTTTGACGGACCCCCGGAAGGTAGGCCAACTGTCTTCTGAAACGTATCGGGGGTACGATGTAATAAAGGAGTTGTTTTGAAATCAATAGGAAGATTTAAACGTCGAGCCTTCGCGGGTGATGCGCTCGTTGCGTAGGTACAGAGTTGTGTGGTAGTCGGTCTCCTGAGGGAGGCACGAAGGGCTGCCATTGTTCACTCGTGGGTATGCTGCAGAAGACTATTGATTTCACCGTGCCTTAAAGTGAATCAAGGCCCTGCTCTATTTCGTTTACACCAGACATGGGTGATGCACTAGGTCAAACTGGAGAAACCATGATATACTATTATTTGATCAGCGCTCGGTTATACGCGGGGCTCAAGGAGTGGTCATCTCAAGTAACCGATCCCTCCTTGATATTCGGGGTCGGCTATCTGTCATGTATAGTATTATAACTCACTCAAAATTACAGCCCCAAATGATCATCGTAGCCCTAAATTCGACCATCTGTTAACTCCGTATTGATGGTTCGGGCGGCTCGGGCTAAAGGCACCGATGATAACCCTATCATTGTTTTCTAAAACCTGCCCTAGCTGAGTAACCCAATGGTAGAAAAGGGTTCTACGGCCACATTGATCGAATTGGCCCTACCGCGTTCCATCCGGCTTCGCGCAAGGAGTTGACGACGACCACATAATGAGCCTATAAAGGAACATACAAGAACTGGCTCTTCCTCTCCTTTCTCTTTTCCTTTCTCCAGTTCGAATATTCTCGTCGAGTAGTTACAACTAGCATTAGATAGAAATATCATTCACTATTATCTTTTCGCTACGTTCCGAGCCGTGACAGTTACAGAGGATGATTTTGGCATAGCCTTGGTGGTGTCTGCATATGTGTGAGGTGCCTGATATGGATGGGAGCTGGCTTCCTCCTTGGGAGCATCTCCAGCAAGCTTCTGGTTGAGGTGCTTCATGAATCCATGCATGTTGGTGCTAATTCCTCTGGCTTCTGGGAGTCCTGAGTCGTCCCACTGGGTGGTAATTTGGGAGACCCGGGTAGTGAGCTTGCCTATCTCATCCTTGAGCCTCCGGAGCTTGCTGCACCTGGCCTGAAAGGCCACTGCCACCTATTCTTGGAGCTCCTGGCCTAGCTGGTCCTGAGGAGAGCCGCCGGGGCTGCCTAGGGCTCTAGGAACACCGGAGTAGAAGTTTATTTGTGGGATGTTAAATTCAGGATCTTCTTTGGCTGGGCTTGTGCGATAAGAGTTTTTGTGTGGCCTCTTTATAATGGATAGTATAGTCAATTCAGAGGTGATGTTCTCGCTGCTTTCGTCCACTTTTTCTCCCTGGCTAAGCACAATCGTCAATACGCCTAGTGCGCGCGCAGCTTTCTTGACAACTACATTATTACTACTATACTACTACTACTACTACTACTACTACTACTACTACTACTACTACTACTACTACTACATGTTTTACCCAATTGGGTTACGTGGGGCGTTTAATAGCTGCCCCAACTGCCTTATTAACAAATGGGACCGGTTCCAATTTGCAAATTGTTTCAAGTACAACCCTGCAGCCTATGGGAAGATAGAATGCTGCCCGCCTCACTAGTTGGCATCCACATATTCACCCAGTTATCATTCATGGGATCACTTGAGGGCAACTCCATGTTCTCTAATGGCATAATTTCCAGCATATCAGACGGCCCAGCTGAAGAAAGGCCGCCTTCCGGACGCTTGTCGTTTGCCCTAGAGACACTATATTCATGTGGCCTGTGCTGTGTTCCTGCAGATTCCTTCTGTGAAGGTGGTATTGTTGTCGTGTCAACATTCATTAAAAGGTCCAGCTGGAGGTTGTTGTGGTTATCATCTTGAGTCGCTTCATTCATGTGTTGGCTTATTGATGTGCCATTGGCGTCATTGGTAAATGTTAAAGTTGGTGGGCTCTGCGTCGCATTGTTGCCCAAAACAGACGGGGTGTGATTATTTGTGACACCAGGCCTCTCTGCAATGTTTCGTGCTTGTCGAACAAACTCAGCAGTTTTGGTAAACGCAGTTTCTCCAGAGGTCATGTATTCAAGGCGACCAAAAAAGCCAACCACAACATCCATGAGCGCAATGTCATTTCGAATGGAGGCGCCTGAGGGATTGGAGACAACGTGCATGAAAATAGTTGTCAGCGCCGTCATGGGATAATAGAACACAAGCCTAGTGTCAAATTGTTAATACGGGATTATCACGAAGGGACTGTGAAAGATCAGTCAGGGGACTAGTTCTCACCACGCAGGTGCAAAGCTTTCAATATCGAGGTATTTCATGAGTAGTACCATCGACCTCGCCGCTTCGATTTGTGTGATGGGACCTTCCCGTAGGTACGGTTGTCTGACGGATCGTGGGTTCTCATCATTCTGTAGGAACATGGGATTGAACCGCCGATGGATGGCGCAGAATGCGTAATTGTACGAAAGGTGTAACACCAGGAGTTGCATCCGTGGGGAATCCGAAGCGGCAAGAACGCGGCTGAAGGGCTGACATGGCCTCAGACTTGCCGGGATGCTTTGTCGCCATGATTCCAGACCCGCCAAGATTCGATCTGCACTCGCTGCCAACGGAGAAGGTGGCTTGCATAGAGCAGCAGCAGAATATAGGCCTTGAGTGATGGCCCCACATATTCGCGCCAATTTGGTAAAGGACAAGAAGAAATCAAACGGCTGGCTCTGTCCCTGGGCGTCATTACTGGTTTCTCCGTTCTCATTCTGAACCACCTGCACGCCGCGTGGAAAAGAACAGCTGATGTCGTCATCGTGGATCACGGACGGTCTACCACACCGCAAGGCTATGGTCTTGTCGAGACAATAGACTACCCAAAAGAGACGATTTCGCTCGCGTTTTTCGCTGTCCACAAGATTCCACTCCGCGGGCGGAGACCGGTTGAGGGCTATGCTGTGCGCTAACCGCGCGGCCGCAGAGGATAAAGTGAACTCCAGGCGTTGCGGGCTCGACATACCCTGTGCAAATACCGTCATGACTGATAGCGCTTGCACGGCAGTCAGATCTGTTACGCCATTCACAAGGGTCGTCTCATAACATAAGGCATTTCGAAAATAACCCCAGGCTTCTTGACCTGACTCCTGGAAGGCCGACGCCGTTTCATCTGAGAGTGCTGCTCTGCAACCGGAGGCCATTACAGCATTCAGCAGTGCCATCCACGAATCACTTTGCTCCTCTGGCTTTACAAAAAATTCTGCCAGTTGCGATTCGAACTTGGCCCGATCCAAAACAGGAAAGACTGTCTGTACCGCTGAGAAATATGCCTGTACGTACTTCTGCACATCTTCTCTCCGAGGTAGAGGCTTTAACACAGTCGTGGCTGTTGGGCGTGGCCACGGGTCCGGGGGAATGCACTTGGGCTTTCGGAGATGGCTGAGGATGCCACCGCGAATGTCCGAAATCGTACTGCATAGAGGGACTGAGCCCGGGACGTGATCCTGGATGGATTTAAGGCCCAATTCTGAGATAGTCGATAGGCCTGAGGACGGCCCGGTATATTCATCTCCGTCGTCGACGCGCATCCAAAGTGCCGGACTCTGGCCTTTCAGACAATCAGTATCGTCCCCGTCCAGAATCCGGTCCAGCAGGGTGCCATCGCCAAAATCTTCGGCAGTCCGTGACGCTACTCCGAGGCTAATACCATCGGCAGGGTCGACATGTCCAACATTTTCGTTGATCCGGTACCATCCGCCGTCGTCGACGCAGGTGACTTCTGGCACCTGTTGGGGCGGCCGGTCGCCAGGATCGGTCTCCGCTGGGGGAGGATGATTACGAAGGTCGGTTGTAGCTGTGTTGCGATCTCTGTGGTTCGAATTCACGCCTTCCACAAAGCAATATGAGTCCTCAGCGGTATACCCAACTGTGTCGTCGTTTAACCTGCGACGCTTCCGTCTCGCGCCTGTATAGGTACAGCGGATGGACCGCAGCGTACAGTTCCTGCAGGACGGGAGAGTTCCATCGCACTTGATTTTCCGGACTCGGCACGTTATACACGCCATTTGATAAGATTATTTCCTTTCCTCTTCTTGCGCTGGCGGCGGGGATGAAACTGGTTACAAAGAAAGCCGCTCCGCCGCTCCGATGCTCCTGCCAACGTCACTGCTGACTAAGGCTTCCCCGCAAAAAAAATTGGGTAGCTTCGGAATGTGGAGTGCCAAGGTACTAACGGGGAAAGACTTTCAAAACTTTAGCTTCAGGTGAAAAGGCGGAGACATACCTGACTGTTAATGCTTCTGCAATGGTATTTAGAGAGCGCCAACAGCAGAAGGATTTAGTGAGGATGCTGCAGGAGATACCAGCGGGTCATTGCTCGAGACAGGCTCAGATCCCACATCTTCGACCTTATATGGACTCACAGAACAACCCTGTTCAGTATGATGTGGAAGATCTAGTTGGCGGCATAACTGTTCAACTGGCTGAACACTCTGGCAATCGAGTCCCAAAGCCTCGAGAAACCGCGAACGACCAGGGAGAGCATTACAGAGTGCAAGGGTCTTTTGGACCCAGTGACCATGCAGTGGAAGTTTCCAGAGGGAATGAATTTCAGCACTTGGACCCCAGAGGAAACAGTGGCCTAGAATGGGGGACCTGGGGGGACAGTGAGCTTTAACTAAGACGGACCGTTCCCTACAATATTCAGGGAATATAATCAAAGACTTCTATTTCTATTTGGATTTTAAAGTGGCTCTACATCTTAAGCAGACAGTAGTCAGAAAAAAGCCGCGGAAGAGGATATCGGAGGCTACCTCCATTGCAAGTCCAAATGTGCCATCCCTCAATACATCGTAATGTGAAATGCAATTTACCACCTTCGAGGGTACACTATAAAGTAGTTTCGTACCCACATTCCCGACAGCGCGAAATTTTAATCTAATAGCCGAGCCATTTCTGGGGTACATTGCCGGGGTATAGATTGAATACGGGGTATTATCTCTGTTGCAACGCGGCTTCGGGCTCGGCTTCGGGCTCGGCTTCGGGCTCGGCTTCGGTTTTCAGTCAGATTCAGCATCGTATTTCGTGTGGTGCTAATACCACCTCCAACTTAACCTCCAGCATCGAGAGCTGTTGTCGAGAAAGGGGCCCAACCGGATGTGATAGCACTGTCCATGAGCGGTCTGATCCGATGGTATCATCTCCATATTTATAGCGTACAGTTTAATATTGATGAAAAGCAGACATTCGATAAACCGGGCTGCATTATGCTTCTCTCATTGCCACTGTAATTCCCCCTGGTCATTTTGGACAGTCCGACGAGCCAAAACATCGGCAACCTTCTGCTCCACACCCTCCTTTTCACCCCATATTGAGGCAAGAGCCTTGGCTGTCGGGGCCTGCATGGGCGACTTTTCGCGGAAAACCCGCTCAATCTCCATCTCGGACGGAAGCGCGTACTTGGAATGAGGATAGTCCTTGAAACTGGCGTCGCCAACTAATTCCATCCATGACTCGCCCTCGGGCAGCGCGAAGAACGAATCAACGTATTCATTCGTCACTTCATCGAAAGTAGCCGGCTGCCATGTGGCCTGACGCGCCGGCTTAGACAATAGAAGCGCTTGAACTCCATCTATAAAGTCCGGATGTCTCATGAAGTGAGCTGAGATTTGGTGCTCCCGCTGGAAGGTCTCGTCGATTGTCCATGTCTTACCCATGCGCAGCGCGCGCAGAGCCACCTTGAGAGATGTTGGGGACCGCCCAGACAACTCCTTCAAGGTTGTTTGAGCCCACTTCTTTTGCTCTGATTCAGTCCTCAAAGCCTGAAAGATTTCCTCCACGGTGTTATACTGGAAGCAGCGGTCGATGGCGTTCCGCAGGCTTCCGGCCAGGGGGGTTGGTGGCTCCTCCTCTTTGGACGGCAGACCGGCAGAGAATTCAGCAATGGTCTTGTCGACCAGGTCCAATCGTTCCCGGAGAGTCGCATGGTCCTTGAAGACCAGTTCTGAGAGACGTTGCGTCATGCTCTCTAGGGCACTCGAGTGTATGTAATGGGTGGCAACCCCAGAATAAAAGGCCTGCACGCCCCGTAGACGCTCTGAGGTAAGAGCCAGGTAGGTCCCAATCTCCCCGTCAAGACGAGACAGGAAAAACGAGCCTCCAACATCTGGGAAGTAGCCTATGGTGGTTTCAGGCATTGCGAACAACGTCCGCTCTGTCGCAATCCGGAAGGGAGCATGAACACTAAGACCAACACCACCTCCCATGGTGATCCCATCCATCACGGAAATGTAGGGCTTGCTGTAGCCCGCGATAGCGTGGTCAAGACAGAATTCAAGCGCGAAGAAATCCGACGACTTCTGTTGACCCCGGGGGCCTTCCTCATTCTGGAGAGCCAGGGCAGTGATATCTCCTCCCGCACAGAAAGCTTTGGATCCAGCACCGGGGACCATGATCACATTTGCTCGCTCGGATTTCTCCCATTCCTAGATTCAATCCGCTTTTAGCGACTGGTCTGCCCCCCAGAAAGCAAGATCTTTCTGTCTATATATATATACATCAACACCAACAAATGGGATCGCAAACCTTCAATTTGAGGAGAATCTTTCGTGCCATCGAAGCGTTCAAGGAATTGAGCTTCTTGGGTCGGTTTAGCTCGATTAATCGTACACCATTGAGTGAATTGAACAGAGCGTCATTGGGTTCGTCTCCTTGACTTTGTTGGGTGAGCTCTGCCAGCGTGGATGACATCTACATAACATTAGCCCCAACACCAGCCATTATGGTCAGTAGGAAACCAAGGAAATTCCATATATACCTTTGGAGTAGCCCGAATGATAGATTGGCCGCCTTGGCGCGAAGAGGCATAGTGGTAGCCCATGAGGTCCACCTCGACGGCGAGGAAGACCTGGAGAAACCTTGACGAAGCAACATTAAAACTGGATAGAAAAGATCGACTGAAAAGACGAGAAGAAGCCAGAAGGCAGAAGGAGGAGGACAGAGGAGAAGATCCTTCTCCTTATCAACTTGGAGTTTGGTCCATAGAGACCTCGGAGTTTTTTTGGTGCTGATTTTCCCTAAGCGTCAAAGAGATGAACAACCGGTACCAGCACCCCTTCCGCGGGTATTATAGCTGATCTATAATCAAAGTGAAATCCAGGATTGATGAGGTCAATAATTGGGAGTAACGAATTGGGCTGGTTGGTTTAATTGGTTGTGTTATACAGTGGTGGAAAGTTATTAACTATTATTAAAACCCTTTTTACCCCTCCAATGAAACCATACAAGGCTGTGCTGGTGATGCTAAAGCGCTTTAAGATTATGATAACTACAAAGATGGCTACAATTTCCTTGTCTAGTCTCGGTAACATTATGCAATAAAGAAAAATAAATAAATGGATATTATTGGTGATGTGACATCTAACGATCTCGGTGATCCTCCATCAACAAACACCACCCAACTCGGGAACTTCGGACTACACGGCGTCTACTTGCTTATACCGCGTAATTGCCAGTAATCTCGGCTCGGATGTAATTATTATTGTTCGGGGTGATTAAGGCCCGGATTCATGTAAAATTAGTGGTATCTACTCCGCAAATCCAATCTTTAACTAGGTGGTAGCCGGACGGCCCCGGACCTTCGGGGTACCAACCCTGCCCCAAGACACTTCCCAGCCTCGGGTTCAGCCGTTCGGCCTTCTATACCAAACTCTCACCAGAGTTTCGGACATTTCACTCCGTTCCCATATCGCCTGATCGCCAGTATTTGTTGGGTACTATATGTAGGCTGGACTAGATTATCGAGGCGTTGTCTATGAACTATCGTCCGTCAGTTCTTTTTCAGCTACACAGTCTTAGACCGCTTCAAGAATGGCTCCTACCAACGATGCATCTCACAGATCAGAAACCTTGCCCGAGGGAACAGTCTTAATTGCCGGGGGCGGACCAGTTGGTCTACTCCTAGCGACTGTACTCTCCCACTATGGCGTCAAATCCGTATTGTTCGAGCGCAACCACACGACGACGAAATGGCCCAAGATGGATCTTACAAATGTTCGCTCGATGGAAATCTTCCGGAGGCTAGGCCTTGCGCATCACCTACGCCGGCAAGGAGTTCCTGCACACATCGACCAGCCGGTCTTGGTTTCATCTGGCCTTGGTGCAAAGGAGCCTGTGACTCAATGGGATCATCCTGGAGTCAACAAGTTCTACAGCCGGATACAAGGACGCAACGACGGTACCCAGCCTCTCGAGCCTTGGCAACGTCTTTCTCAGGTGGTATTCGAAAAGTGGCTCAAGAAATTGTGTGACGACGATCCTTTGATTGATATCCGCTTCGGATGGAAGGTCGATTGGGTCGAGGAGGGCAAAGACATGGTCAGAACCACGGTGGTGAATGCTGAAACGGATGAGACAATTCTTGTCACATCCGACTACGTTGCAGGCTGCGACGGTGCGTCAAGCAAGACGCGGAAAGCAGTGGGACTACCTTTAGACGGAGGACCGATGTAAGTCGCTGTACCCAAGGCGCTGCTGTGTCATGAAAAGTGTAAATGTTCTAACCCTGTTCCTGCAATACAGTCCATCAACTGTTCTTCTCGTCCACTTTAAGTCAAGGGATCTTACTCGTCTCCACAAACAGGGTCAATTTTGGCATATCTTCTTCCTAGCGGAACCAGGTGTATTTGGTGGGGCCATCATCGCCCAAGACGAGATCGACACATGGACTGCACATATGTTCCTGCCGCTCGATTCGGACCCTTCAAAAGTAGAGTCTCACGAGGCTGTTTATAGGGTCTTAGGAGGCCTCAACGGTTTGTACCCAGTTGAGATTGATGAAATCCTTGTCCGCTCAGTATGGCGCCCAAACATCGCTGTAGCACGCCGTTGGGTCGGCCAAAGCGGTCGTGTCTTCATTGCTGGTGATGCAGCACATCAAAACATTCCCACCGGTGGTTATGGTATGAACATGGGTATAGCGGACGCTTACGATCTCGGATGGAAGCTCGCTGCAGTGGTGAACAAGCATGGCGAGAAAGGCTTGCTGGAATCATACGAACATGAGCGAAGGCCGGTTGCTCTTTGCGATGTTGAGCGATCAGGGATTCATTTCAAGGTACATAAACACGTTGATGATATCCTAGCTGAAGGAGATCCGCATTGTATTGATGAGGACACCAATGAGGCCCGCGTCATGCGGTTGAAAATCCATGACCATTATCAGACGCATGACGGAGAGAACCGGGATTTTGGGATTGAGCTGGGCTACCGATATAAGTCCCCAGTAATTATCCCTGAGAAAGGTGGCACAGAGCCCGATTGGGCTCCGTCGCATTACACACCTACCACTTGGCCAGGTGGTCGGCCTCCACATGTCTTCCTCTCGGATGGTTCGCCTATCTTTGACAAATTTGGAAAGGACTGGACGCTTCTTGTGTTTTCCGAAGAAGGTTGCATGCAACAGAATTTTGCAGATGCAGCGAATTGCCTTTCAGTACCTCTCGTACTGGTTAACCTATCCGACCAACTGCTAGCCAAGAGGTTATATGAGAGGAACCTAGTGTTGATTCGACCAGACCAGCACGTTGCTTGGAGAGGAAACAGATTAGACAGTCTTGAAGAAGCGAAGGCCATCTTGGACATCGTTAGGGGTAGAGTGGAGGCTGACGTCCAGCAACCAGACAGCTTTGAAGGAGCAAGAAGCCCGAAGGAGGCCTTCACGGGTACAGTTGAAATGAAGACACAGGTCGGAGAGTTTGAGTTGGAGGGGATGGGTGATTTTCAACGTTAATGGATTTAACATGTGCAGGAAATAAGACGGGCTTTTTCTTTTAGAAAAAATCAAGCAAGCTAAACATCTGTCTTACTTATGTCAGTAAGGTACATTTATACTTATATAAGTTTACGCAGAATATCATTCATACTCAAGGTTTCCTTTAGTAAAGTAAACCTGTGTTCACAGCACATTTGTTAGCTTCGGACATGCAAAAGGTCCGTTTATACCAGAACAGTAGGTCTCAATATATGAGGGATATTATTCAAATTTCCTCTAACTAGTCAAGCAAGCCTATGTTCACAACAGCCTACTAGCTTTAAATCTCACTCCAACAATCCATCACTTTGACTGCAGAGCGGAGGCCATTGGGCCGAAGTCCTGCGAAAGGATGGTTAGGCAAAACAGCAGAAGTCGCAAGGGAGACTGAAGTCACATACTGCCCAGATCGAGTAGGATTTCAACTTGGGATGTGCTTTTTGAGCATCAACCAGCTGAACACGACCAATGAAGTCCTGCGAGACTTTGTTGCCATTTTTTAATTCCATGTCCACATGGGATATGTATAGCAAATCATTCGCGTTTTCGTTGCTGATGAAAACCTTACGCACGTAATGTCTTCTCGACTTGAAGGCAACCCAAGCATTGTCTCTGCACTTTCGAATATCTGTACCTGTAAGTGTCTGACATCTAATGATAAAAATGTTCCTTGACTTACCTCCTTGGCCTTTGAAGACGTGAGGCCCGAACTGGGCTTCAGCATTACCTGCAAATATTTCATCTGCTAGGATGTTGCCAACATCTGGACTCGGATTGTCGAGGAGATTGTAAAGTCTGTCAAGAATGTTTTTCACTGGGGTAGGCACAGGGAAAGTTGGCCATTCAGTGGACTCTGTGTTATACCCCATCTTCTGGCTTGTATGATGATCATCAATATTTCATTCCAAACTGACGGGTTAGAGACGGAATATTTATTTAACTAACTACTAGTCATTCTGCCCATCACGATGAGTAAGACGAGAATGTTGCTTTCGGAGCCCGAGGACGAAAACCCGGAGTACGGAGTACTTTCTCGGGGGAAGCCAACATGTAATTTAGTTTATCCCAAAGACAAGGTAGTTAGTGCATCCAAATCAGATCAGAATCAGTGAAAATCTTTGTTCTCGGTTTTAGTAGGCAAGTATTATGCTTGCGTTGCTCCTTCGTGTAGTACTACTCGGGCTCACAGTTCACCTAATTAGGTTTATTTGATAGATGTAATTACACCTTCTATAGCAATCTACCATAGATTACTGTTAGCAACCAGATTCCTCACACTAATTGATTGCTTGTGCGCCTTTTATCCCTCAATAAGCAAATAGGATTGCCAGGTTCCAACAACTACATGTTCAACATGTTGTGTAGAGTGAATTGAAAATACTGGAGGGTGAAGTCACGGACCAGTTATCACTTATATGAAAGCCATTTTGATACATGTCTACTGACCACAAGGAGTAATAATATTGTAAATGGAGAGGTCAGATAGATGGTATGTCACTTTTGAGAAATATTCAAATCTCGACTTGCACATTATATACTAAAAGAAGTCAGGAAAATCCCGAGGGCCAATTTCCACTCTCTTCTTGAGCTCCGCTTCGCTCTCTCCATTCAACAAGCGCGTGATGATTTCTTCTGGATCAAAATCTGTGCCGATAGAATTTTCCGAAAAAAACTTCGACTTCATAAAACTCGTCGCATCGTCGGGGTTGTCAAAGTTGTCGACCTGGGTCTCGATCATGTTGCCATCAGGATCCCTGTAGTAGATTGAGGTGGTTGGTCCGTGGTTGACAGGCCAAAGAGGCAAGATGCCCTTCTGCTTCCGCTGACGATACGCCAGCAGCAGGTCTGAAAGGGTGTTGAATGAGAATGCAATGTGTTCGAGTCCACATGTCATCTTGTCCTTTCCCTTGGTGCCAGGGATACTGGCGATGGCGATCCGATGATGCTCTTCGTCATAAGACAAGAAGGCCAAAAAATCATTCTCGTAGATTGCTTCTGCACCAAGGAAGTTTTTGTAGTATTCAACCATGCTTGCAAAATTGTTCGTTCGAAGGACCACGTGGGCGAGCTTGCATGGCGAGATGACCCGAGTAGCTGGTGTGTCGAAGTCCATGATCGTCGGTCTGATGTTCACGTTTCGAGGGTGTGTGAGTAGAGGGCGCTGGATAGCAGTATAGCGGCGAAATGGTATCCTTTGTGATTAAATGTAACAAAGCTGTGGCAAGACAAATGTTAGGTGGTGGGCTTTTGTATTTTGACAATCCTGCTGCTCACATTTTCCAGATCGTTGCCTTCATCTCGGAATTGGTGGGAAGTAGAGATAGGAATCCCAGGATGTTTGAGAGTCCCCGCAAATTCGGTCCCAAAATATCTCCCCGAACCTGTGCTCCGAACCCCGAGCAAGCAAATCATATATTTATTTGTAAAATAGGCAGACCATTGTTTGTGAACTCTGTAGTATGTCGACAGAAAGAGTGTCCTTGCTCTGTGTCCTCGTCCAGCCAAAACCTCCTTGAGTCGGCTATGAACCCCATAATTGACGCCGGAGTGCCGTACATTCCGAAGGGCTACTGGCCTTTGTTCTAGCTCATAAGACTTGGGCAAGTTGGGGCTAGCTTGGTGGTTGATAACCGAGGCAAATTTCCACCCATAGTTAACACGGCTATGCCCATGTTCATGCCATACGCACCATTGGGAATGCTTTGGTGTGCTGCGTCTCCTGCTTGTGCAGGCGGGTCAAGTCGCGAGACTTGAGGTGCAAGTAAAGCACATGAAGGGCTGCGTGGCTTTAGTCACCGTGGCAGCCTGCTAAGTTTCATGGACTACCTCCCACGATGAGAACCACCCCCTACCTAGGTGCAGCCTGAATGTTTTCGGATCGATCCTGTACAGGGACATGTTACCGAATTATACCGGAATTGAAAATGGAGAGAAATAGGGAATGAAAAGTTGAGAGCACATCTACAAGTCTCACACAGATAGGGAGACCATTCGGTCCTTGTACTCCAAGCATCCCATTCTTGCGTCCGTCAGATCTCTGTGTCCAGTCGTAGGCGGAAAAAAAGGATCTCCCGACTTGAGTCCGAAACCTGGGTACAGTAATTGTAATACATACATACGTTCAACTCCACAATGTCGCGCTAGATATTAGCCCGAGACTTAGTATTAGTATCGGCCCAAGTGGAGAACTCCCGAACCCGAGCCCGCATACTTGTTTCCCGCCACAAATACCCGTTATAAAGGCCGAAGCCATAGCATATATCCGGAAATGCTGCATCTGAACGGCGGATTCATATTGATATCCAACATGGCTCACGTTTTCAACCAATTACTCCGTTTCAGAGATACGGATGGCAAAATCCGTTACGGCGAAACCAAGGACATCTCAGACTGGCAGGGTAAACGGATTCCTGTTTACAGAGGCGAAGTACCATGGGACCTATCGGAGACAGAGGAGCAAGCAGAGGTTGCGGAGGTGCTTTCCCCCTTACCAACAGTGCCTCTCTTCTATGGCATCGGCCTAAACTACAAACGTCATATCGAGGAAGCAGGGTTTCCAGTTCCTCAATATCCGGTGGTTTTCACGAAGCCACCAGCTGCGCTTGCCGGCCCCTTTGAGGATATTCCCATCGATCCTAGATGCGTTAATATGGATTACGAGGGTGAGCTATGTATCGTCATTGGCAAGGACTGTAAGAACTTGACGAAGGGTGCGGATCCTCTGGAGTACGTCCTGGGTTATACCGCGGGAAATGATGTTTCCTCGCGGTTCTGGCAGATGCCTTCACAGTCTGGCAATCAGCATGGATACGCCAAATCTTTTGACAAGTTCGGACCTATCGGCCCTCTTCTTGTTAGCCCTAGATCGCCTTCTCTGCGGGATCGAATGATCGATGGGATCCCGGACCTGTTGCTGCGAGTGCGGGTAAACGGCGAGGAGCGACAGAACAGCCGCACCAGTGACCTCCTCTTCACGCTGAGTAGCCTTCTGGAGCATCTGAGTCGCGGCACCACACTAAAAAAGGGGACGGTGATTATGAGCGGCACACCGAGTGGTGTGGCTGCTTTTCTGGAACCACCCCAATGGCTACAGTCAGGAGATATTGTCGAGGTTGACATTGAAAAACTGGGTGTCATCAGAAACAGAATGGTTATTGGATAACCTCTTATGATACAAAATTCTGGAACATAAAACCTCTATAGCACCCTGTACATATGGACTGATTTGCAATTTACACTCGGTTTGGGGGTCTACCCTTCCTCATGTCGGCAGTAAATCCATTATCCTTTTCTCTCTCTCCTCCGTTCACTCTTTTCTTCATGTATATTAGACTGTTTGGTTGATATAATTGCATTTTGCAGTTCTGGCGAGACCCTCTCAGGGGTCTATTTGGAGTAAAATACAACTTATACGGTGCACTTCGCTGACATTGCTGGTTATCTTACAATTCTCGGGCATGGTGACAAAGTTAGTATGCATTTTCCTCGTATCGTGTCTCCGAGTCCGCCACATATGTTCGGTATAAAAACCCCGAACTAGTGGCTGGGATCGTGGAAAGACCAGTAGATCTGTGGTTTGTTGTTGTTGTCACTGTTTGGCCAGCCTAAGCAGGGTTATTGGTCATAGGCTTTTATAAGCCAACGTTAACCACGGCATCGCAGCAAGATTATGATTTCCAATTTTCCCATGTCCAAGCCTTGTTAAAAGAAGTTTGATTCGATCCTAATGGCCCAGATTGCACTTGCTTTTGTAGCGGTTGCAGCAGCTACGTTGCTGTACTGTCTACAGAGATGTCTACAGACTGGGCACAGACCTGCAGACTTCCCGCCAGGACCCCCAACCATACCACTGTTGGGCAATCTTCATCTGGTAGCAGCATCCTTCAAGTAGCGTGCCCCTCAGATACTAGAGAGCTGACCTGAACTTTTCAGATGCCGAAAGAACGGCCTTACTTGCAATTCCAAAAATGGGCTGAGGAATACGGGTATGGCAAAAAGAACGTATCATACAACCCTGGACAACAGCTAAGCTCGGCAGTCCCATATACTCTCTCGTTCTGGGAACCCGCACTTATGTCGTGCTCTCATCGGATATCACCGTTAGGGACTTGCTGGATAAGCGTAGCAACATCTATTCGTCCCGGCCAGATATGTACATGGGTCAAGAGATTGCTAGTGGAGGATTAAGGCTTGTGACTATGGTAAGCAACCTTTGTCGATCAAGATACCAGCGCCTGATATCTGACCTATTCTATAGAAATATTCCGCCCTCTGGCGCAAAATGCACAAGATGATCCACAACATCCTCAATGTGCGAGCTGCTGTAACGTACATTCCGTACCAAGATCTCGAGAACAAGCGAATGATGCTCGACATGTTGGACAAACCGACTGAATTCATTGACCATATTCGTCGGTACGCCAATTCACTGACAACCCAGATGGTCTTCGGGTTTCGGACTGTGCGCAATAACGACCCGCAGTTAAAACAACTATTTCATGTTCGTCTTCCGTGCCTCCTTCGAGTCCAACTGGATCCGTTAAAGCTGATGTCCTCTGAATTTAGGGTTTCGAGCTCTGGGGGGAGCTCGTTCAAGGAGCTAGTTCGCAGCTGCTTGACCTCTATCCTGTCCTACAAACACTCCCCCCGTTTCTTCGTCCCAACTATAACTACGCTCGAGGACTCCACAAAAACGAGATGGCTTTGTATCTTGGTCACTGGATGAATACCAAGAAAGGGCTCCAAGACGGTACCGGCTTGGTAAGCAGAGCTTGTTTTCTTTTGACACGGAGGATCTTGTACTCATTGCGATTCCACAGCCATGTTTTTGTAATGACTTGCTTCGTGCTCAAGACCAAGAACAAATGTCTGATGAACAAGCTGCGTACTTAAGCGGCTCACTTCTGGAGGCCGGGTCAGACACGACCGCATCTACTCTTATCGGTTTTGTGCAAGCCATGTTGGTCTTTCCGGAAGTACAAAGGAAGGCACAAGAAGAGATAGACAAAGTCGTAGGGTCTGGTCGATTACCCACCATGGATGATTCCGAGAACTTGCCATATATAAGGGGCTGCGTGAAAGAAAGCATTCGCTGGATGCCGACCACAGTTATGGGAGCGCCCCATAGTGTGATACAGGATGATGAATACATGGGCTACAGGATACCTGCTGGCGCGACAGTGATCAATAATGTCTGGTATGTGAGACAGGAAAATAAACCTGGATGCAATCCCAAATACTTAACGTTGGCCAGGGCAATCCACATGGACCCAAACAGGAATCCGGACCCTCGCAGATTCGACCCTACGCGCTTCGAAAATGATAGTCGTACTGAACTAGAGGCAGCCACAAGCCGTGACCCCAGCACGCGGAACAACTTCATCTTCGGCGCCGGTCGCCGGTTATGCCAAGGTTTGCATATTGCCGAGCGGTCGCTCTTCCTGGGAGTGGCACGCATCATATGGGCATTTAATATCGAGCGTCCCGTGGACCCTGTCACGGGGAAGCAGAAACCATTGCCCGATATCGATCATCTGGTTGGTAGTCTAACCATACAACCAGCGCCTTTCGAAGTTGCCATGGCGCCGCGGAGTGACGAAAAGGCGCGAAAGATTCGGGATATGTGGCAGGATAGTGAAACAAGCTTTTTGAATAAAGACACGCTGCAGTGGAAAGAAGTCCCGAAGGGAATGGCTTTCAGTACTTGGATGCCAGGGAAGGTTGATGATGCCTAATTTGAGAAATGGATGGTCTAGGTTGATATTCCGTATTCATAGTTGTGCTTTGTTAGTCCACAGTGCAATTTCATCCATCCATCCTACTTCCAAGGCTCACATCAGTACATAAATCTAGAGTGTCAGTCGGGGCGGGTCCTGAAATGGATGCTGAAAGAGGAAAAGATGCTGTCTTAATCACAAGGCTCTTACTGATCAGCAATCAAACTCCCATGAAGTCTATGGTTTCTACCAGAGTCAACACCGTGAAATTCAATGCTCTTTACTACCCCAAAATTGAATTTATAAACTGACTGGCACCACTGAAGTCGGGGTACCGTGATGGCATGCTAGATGAAAACAAACTGCCTGGTGATTCTGGACTGGAACTGAACTGCTTATCGTACATAAAAAGAAGTAGGCGCTCGATAGTTAGCCCTAACTCCGCCAGAAGTAGTCTCAACGGTCACCCTACTACACTATCTGCGAAGATATTGAGGCCTACCTACCAGTGCACATCTGCGAGAGAAGAGCGAGAGAGAGAAAGCATCTTGTGAACAGCAAACTATTCCTATGATGGTGATTGTTATGAAATATGAATTCATCCAATCTACACCCTGAAGGAACCATTGGAATTACAGGCAACTTTGCCACGGGTCAGAGGATGAGATGAAATAAGACGCAGGGAGCAAGTAGACGATGATTCATTATATTGGATTCTGTCTTGTTACTGAGAGGATGTTCTAAGGAGGAAGTAGCTGAGGAGTATCATGTGCCAGCACATGACAGGTCCCCTCTCCACAAGCAACATCCTCATTGCTAAGATACTATATTAGGTAACTGATAATCCACTATTCCAACTGTGGTTAGATTGAAGGCCAAAATCTTTGTATTTTTTGTATTTTAATACATAATTACAATACATGCCACATAATAATTTATGTAATTTATGTATTATATGGTATTGGGGGTAAAATGGGGTTTTGGGGACCCCAGTGGGGGGAGCCCTTAGGCCCCAACCCTATAGCGGGTTGAGCACCCTGCCCCCAAACCCCAGACAACCCTCCACAAGTTGGGCTGGTTTGGGTCTGAAGACGATCATTAGCTTAGTGGTTGATAACTGATTGAGCGACGGGACCGGATTCCTTACATGTTGTTCTGGGGATGGAATGACGACAATCAAGGATTATCCACTCGCGCAGACTGTGTGCTTGGATCCAGGGGTGATATATTCCATGCTTCCGAAACCTGGCGCAGTGATCTTCTATTCGGCCCCCGTCGCGCAGAAGCTCAAAGCCCCAGCTTGGACCGACTATATAGAAATCGATGCGTCCGCTACCTTTTGGCGGCATCATAAAGAGATTGCTTGCAAAAGTGTCGAAGAATGGCAAGGCAAAGCTCGCTGATGGTTGGGTAGTCATCGTATGGGAATGGTCCGACCTGCGTGCAGGCATAGTAGAACTCGATGAATCTATATTTGCATCAACAGCAAATTGTGAGCTAAGAGTCCCAGCTTCAGAAAACAGAAGGGTCCGTCTGCCACTACCTACCGAGCATGCAGGAGAGATGGGAGTATGCAGAGAATTTCTCCGTTCTCAAGAGCTTCGGTATGGATAAAACCATGCCGAAATGCACGCACCATGGGCGTCGTTTTTGGGATCAAACCTTGTGTAGCCGTTATGTAGCACTTCCAGTAGCACGCTGACTATACCCGCATGAATTTCACCCCCCATCATCGCTCGCGTGGGTAGACTTCTCCCGACGATACTCTTCGGGAGATAAGCAAAAAACTCATCATTGTCATCAAAGTATGTCCACACATCATCTAGGCGGAGCGACTGAGTATTTGCACGCTTAAAATAATTCCGATAGACCTATAAAAGTAAGAAGCTATCAGGGTGAAGTACATAATGGCACGTACAGTCTCGAGAAATTCTAGCACGGAACGGACCATTCCAGGATGGCCATTGGTCATGCAATAGATATGATTTTTCAAATTGTCCTCGATGTTAAACTCGAGGTTTCAATTCATCGAGAACCTGACAACGACATCATTAAATTCGGCAAATTTGTAAAAAAGGGAAATCTGCGGTGCTCCCGGGCACATGGACGGCACTAGAGAAACTCGGATCTCTGCTCGTAAGACAGGGGGTGTATTGCGAGAAGCTTGATAATCCGGTGAACCTGTGGATAGGCTGCCGTAGGAAGAGAATAGACAAATTGAGGGGCTGTGGGAATACCCCATCCGGTCTTTTATGACAGAGAACCAAAGATGAGATTCCCCGTAGGCGGTTTGCGCTTCATCGATGATAAAGACAAGGTCGTTATTTTCCTTGGTCAACAATTCCCTTGCTCTCATGTTTGTAAACCCCATTCTGTGGCTTTCGTCAGCAAGAATTTCAGTTGGATGACGGCGGCCACTAGCCGGCGGCCAGCCTAGGCCCATGTACACAACTCGGTGATCTATCTCCAATCGATCTTGTAGCAATCGAGCCAGCTGCGTCTTCCCGGTGGAGAGGGTGCCCCGGACGTGGACTATTGCATAATGTTCTAGCATCTGCGCCAATGTATGAACGGTGTCCGGTCGTGGGGATATCTCATCGGGTATGGACTTAGCAGTGAGGGTGTCGTTCCCTGTCAGTTCATTTCGATTAGAATATCATATGAACCGTAGAGAAAAGATAATAGAATACCTTGATGGTGGATTTGCTCTTTTTTATAGCTCGAGTGATATGACAGCGGATGGTAACACTCGCAACAAGACGTTTGCCAATCTATCGCAGGCGTCGATATGACACAAGATCCCTCTGTGCAGGAGCACTTTTGAAACGTTCCTGAAAGGCCTCTGCTAGGGACAGCCTAGGGACTGTTCCTACCATTAGGCCAAAAAGGCCGCTATATCTGGCTTCTCGCAAGCCAGACATCCCTAGGCACCTTATATAGTAGCACACTGTTAGGTGCTCCCTAACACTACCTCCCTTCTTAGAAGAAAAAGCATGACCTCATGCCTAGGGGAGACCTCTTGTACTCTACCCTAAGCCCTTTTGGTTCCAGCTATATAAATCAGCCCCCAAGGTTTGCCCGAGGCAGAGACCTTGTCAGCAACTGAGATCTCTTAAGCCCTTCCTTCACCAGTGCCTGCTAAGCCTCTCTAGGCTATTCTTGCCAAGCCAGGTAAAGAGACAGAAAACCCTGACCACACCAGCACCTGGATTCAAACCCAGGACCTCTAGTCACCGCGAGAAGCCAGATATATTTGTTAGGGACAGCCTAGGGACTGTTCCTAACAAAGGGGAAGTTCTATCTAGTCATAGACATGTCTACTAAAGATCTCCGGCCTGCCATCGGGCCGACTATTATCCAGCCGAATCTCATCAATATCAAGAGATCTTCAATCAGAAATTACTAGTACCATAATTAACTATTCGTACAGATCATCGAAGCACCTAGAAATATTGCTATGCCAAAGCAGCATACAGGCGCGTCTTATGTGTTCCTGTCATGCCTATGAACGAAATTCAACGAGACATGAACTGGCGATAGCCCCTTCCCCGTCACTGCCAAATCTACCGGTGCCGTCTGCTGCGATAGCGAGAATCTTGGGATGGAGCGTCCACCATCATCTGGTCACTGTAGAGTCTTTGATCCTGCGTATCCTGATAGGCACCCCTGCTTCCTTGTCCACGATTTCCTCTGCCTCCGCGCCCGTTGCCGCGACCACCGCCAGAGCCGTAGCTGTTCTGCTCGCCGAACCTGTAGGTTCCATCCTGGATCACAGGGTCCGCTCCACGATGGAGACGACGTTGTCGATCGGCTTGCTCCCGGAGGTCGTTAAAGGACGGCTCCGCGCTGAAGCTACCGTGGCCCGAATTCGCGGCCCCAGCAGGCTTCCAGCGCATCGAAAGAACCCTGCCATCGGCCTTTGCATTGCCGTTAGCTTGAAGTCAGGCCGCATGATAGTGACGATAGCGTGAATACCTTCTGGTTGTGAAAGTTGGCAACAGTGTTCTCTGCAGACCATTTCTCTGCAAAATTAATCTCAGCAGTCACAGCAGGATAGTTCGCTGTGATCCAACAGTTCAGTGCTGGACCAGCAACAGGTTCCAACGCGGATTGGATGTCTGCGGCTGTGGTTCCAGGCGCAAAGTTGCTTCCAACGATGACAAAGGGTCCCGAGCTTGCTCCCTTAATAGACAGTCCCCCAGTGTTATCCCGAACGGTCGATTGTCCATTTGCCGGGTCGAGCGCTGTCATCAGACGTTCTTCATCAGGCCGACGTCGGCTCGCATTTTTGGCGCGTGGTCCTTTTGGGGCCGCAGGAGGAGCTGCAGAGACGACAGGCTTGTTGCTGGTACTTTTCGGTTTTACGGGCGTAGGCGCAGAGCGCTAGACATCCAAAACATCATTGATCAGACCACGTCCTCTGTGAGATAAAAGAATCCCAGTCTTGTTACCTTTGTGACACCAATCCGGCTCGCAAGGCTCCCTGGCGTCGCATTCTGAGTTTTCTTACCGACCCCGGCCTTTCTGTTCTTCCCTAAGATCTGGCTCGCGAGCTCTTCATTCTTGCGCTTCTGGCGACCTGAATAGCGGTGGAAAATCAGTTAGATCGATGGCATGTCCTTTGTCTCATCGAAGGGGGAGGGGTCACTCTTGGTAGGGGAGGTTTGCGGTACCAGCACGAATAATCTCGTCGAAAGAAGCAGCCGCCTTGCCAGCAGCCATAATCACGATTGGATGGCGACCAGATTCGACAATTCGAGACGAGGGAAAAAAAAAGGGGTGACACCAGCGATGTAGGGAAGAAAAATGGGTGGCAGAATTCGTGGTGGAAGGCTTCAGTGAGAGTGAAGCGGACGCGACGCCCCCGACGGAAGTTTTCTATGCAGGCCGCCGACACTGCGCGACACCAACTGTCTTGTCACTGTCGGTCCCGGTCAATTGGGAATTGGTAAATGATTCTAGGTTTATGTTGTTGGTTTACATGATTTAAAGCTCTAGGACTGACAGTTTGAAGGAAACACTGCTCTGCTTGGCTATATTCTGGCCCAGCTGCTCCGGTATGGCCAGCCCTCCTCCTTCCTGGCCCATGGCTTCTTCTTTCCTTCTGTTCAACATGGGTGAAGTTCCTGCATGGCATTGATTTATATCCATACATTTCACACCTGGATGACAACAAAAAGGATGATTATTAGACCTAATGCACTGCCCCTCTTGGGAAGTTACAGATGCGCTCTGAATGTGGCTGATCTGATTCCAGTGTATGCACTAATGCACCTGTGTCACTCCACGCATTCTATCTTGTTCTGTTCTTCTGCAAGGTGAAGTATCAAGTGCACCATGAACCCACATGGAAGAGGTATATGCACCATTATCAGAACTAAGAACAGGGCTGGGGTAAATTGTAAGGTATACTGTTTTGCAAGCTAGACTCAAAACAGTGTAAATCAGAGCCATGTTTGGATCCACACATGCTCGCTGAGTAGTACTTCATATACTAAACTCTGCAATCGGTCAGCAAAGTGCTGGTGAGCCCTACAGATGACTTGAAACTTGATAAATAAAAGGACTCTTAATTTCTATGTTAATTTCATAGATTTTCAAACCCAAACTTCATGATTACACTACCAGGTTTACCTGACGAAATGACTCGAGCACAAGCTGCTATGAGCTTATTGTGGACTCTTTCCATACTCCGGAACCGGGGAAGCAAGAGAAGGAAAAAGGTTTGGCCTTCGCCTATACTCAATCCATCTACATCAACTAGCAGGTTCCCGGAGAAAGAGATTAATGTTTTTTGTGGCGGATCGGTATCTTCAGTATACAGAACCCATGCAGATACATAGTGTTGTAACAGTCGAGCTCTTGTAATATGCCAAGTGGGAGGACCTTCCGGGCAAATGCCTTCCAGGAAAGGAAAGATCGAAGCCAGAGACGGCAGTGAGAAATCTCTTATTCGGTTATTAATGAGTTGCTTTCAGGGAGTGGTAATCATAAACCATCCGGCCGTTCATGACCTTCACGACAATCAATTCCAGGCTTCCTTCTTCATTCTCAATTGCCTGGGAGCATAAATCTTTTATGATCCCAGGACCAAGATGAAGCGACTTGGCGAGGTGATGGCGGAAATCTAACTGTTCAGCACTATGAAAAGATCAGTCATGCAACCAAACAATATGTATTGTGCTAAACTGACCGTTGCAACACCAGCTCACGAAGCATATTTTGCTCGTTATTCTTGAGAATCGACAGGGGCTGGGGCCTCTAAGACAAGGTCGTGTGGGAGAGAAAGTATAAGAGCTTGAAAAGTCGTACAGGACCGTATCATAAAAATCTCCAGGGAGTCGAAAATGATGGTCCTTGACATCACCGTGCGTGATTCCAATATTATGTAGTGTCGTGAGACGCCGAAGTCGGTCACTAAATAATGACTGGTACCAGCTCTTTTCAAAGTGACTGAGGACTATGTTGTCCAGTTCCTCGGAAAACCCTTCAATGTGCTGGGTAAGGCTAACCGCAGAACGGGCCTCTGCTGCGAGTATACGCCGGGAGGCTAGTTCTAGCTTAATAGCCTCTAGTACTATTGTACGGGGTCGAGACAGATAACTCACAGAATACTTGTCGCGCTTAATGTCTGTTAGGACACCAAAATAGTGTGGGAAATACACCCTATGAGAGTTCGGGCAGCAGCGCTGGATATGTTCAAAAGCTCGACTCTCAACTAAGAAGGGGTTCAGACTCCAGCTGTCTTTGAACTTCTTCCACAGAGTAGCCTTTCAGCCCGCTGATATTGATACGAGCTTTTGCTATCTCTTGGGGAGTCTCCCAGGACTTCTTTGGAGTTAGTTTTGGATACAATTTTCAAGACTTTGATCACTTACAGTCTTAGCCACATATTTAACTTTGGACTTTCCTTTCCACAGGATCAACTCCAAAACCAGAATTTGATGCGCAGGAGGCGTATTGTCAGTAACTCGCTTTCCTAGAACCCAAGAACCATCGGGTTGGAACCGTTGTAGCCTACTTGGATCTTGGATTGACTCGTTGAACAATTCAACAGGATTTGGGGAGCAGTTTTGGAAGAAAACGTCGTCCATTTGTGACTCATCCTGCATGGAGGTTAAGAAGACGGTGCATAAATGGGAGACAAGGCAGAAATGGAGTGTTCTTATCTGATCTTTTTAATCGTAGAGATCTCAGTAGGATTTAGTTTTAGTAGGGTGAGATACCAAATGCATTACATTCCACAGGGGGTGTGATAGGTGAATTTGGTGGCTGATATAATCTACTATATACAATACAATACAGAAATAATACCACAAAAATTGCTGAACGTACGGCGGCAAGCAGCCGTAGGCCACGAATAGTACAGTGATGTGCCGGCAGAATCAAGTAGACGCTCCTGAGCCACGTTTCGCTCCTGCAGTATCTTGGCCTCAGGATGGGGGTGAAGTCTGTATCGCAGGCCTCAAGGGAGGATCCAATGGATCATAATCTTGCCGTAATTCGTTGCTCTCGTTTGCCAGTTGAAGGATAAAGTATAACGCAAGGTTGACTGTCATCCCGTTCTTGCGGCCCTCCCAAGAAACTGCTGTGTATTCCAACAGCCTAATCTCAGGTAGAAACACTCCCTCATCGACTGACATCGCGCTGGCACTAGCAGAGACAACCTCTGAGATTGTTGAGCTGGAAGTAACTCGTTAGTGTTGCCCCAGGAGTCTTGTTGAATAGGCAGATACTTGAAATACCTAGAATGACCACTTAAAGTGGCCATGGTCATTTTGGTAGTCTAGCGGTATCTTCGATTCCACAAAAGCCATCAATTCTGGTGGTGCGCTGCGGCCTTGGCGAGGTTCGTATCGGAGCAGGTGATAAATGTAGACGCACAATAACCAGGTCTTTGGCAGTTATGATGAACTGGTAGCACGATTTATTTTTCATGCCATAATATTGAACTTGCTCAAATGGCCTGACCGCCTCTTGTCCTGCAGCACCTTCATAGCCGTGCTTGTTTCGTTGAATAATGGAGATTGCTTCCCTATACGGCCAAATGTATTTCGTATCACCGCTCACCAAAGCCCTAGGTCGTCTGTTCTTGTTCAACTTGGTCTCATTCCCAGCACCCCAACCAGGAGTGATATCCATATTGGCCAACGTTCTCGAGCCATCTGCAATAAACAGGTGTTTTGGGAAGGTTATATGTCACAGTGAACGTATTGGTTGGACAAAGTGCGTCACGCAAGCTTCGCTCAGAGTACAGTTTGTTCAGACCCGCTTCCATATAATGAGGAACAGGGTCGTGGAAATTGGTTTCTCGCCGTAAGTCAGAGGCATATTGTTGCGTGAGGTTCTGAAAGGTGAAGTCAGGCCATTCTGCAATGTTTTCGATCGGAGGCCAATCGCTATGGACTGTCGGTGTTGTCCAAGTGCTAACGCACTGCAATGCAGCGTTAGGCTTGGTCAAATGTTGAAAAACAGTCTCCATCATTGTGTTACAGACTTCGAACGAGGTTCTGAAACGTGTTGGCATGGGATTTATCCTTTGATGATAAGCCAGTAGTTGAATGCTTGCAGTTGATATGCTAAGGGGGCGAGGCATGATGAAGGCGCGTCCGTCGCTTTTTCACTGGTCATTGCCCTTTCCTCCCCCCCAAAACGGAGGTCACCTGGTCCTTTCCTTCAGTCTCACCACTGTCGTCTATCATAAACACACCGAGTCCCATTCCTCTGGCTGTCGAAGACGTGCTTTCATATATATTCTGTCTCTCTTTATCTTGTCCATCTATTATCTCTTGTATCCCGTTCGAAGATTCTATCTGCTTAATTGGGCATCTACGCAACATCCAAGCCATGACTTCGGAGCAGAGCCATGGTATCAGTCGGCTCCGGCACGGAATATGGTCTCTAGCGTTTCGATCGCCTCTCAGGAAAAGGCAGAGGTAACTACACTGTCCTAGGCTCTTAGGCTATGTGCTCCTAGGTTGTGGCGCTGATTAGCTGCATCAGGTTCGCGAGACCCCATACTCCTCCCTCGACTTGCGAAGAGAGCGTTCACTATCCAATCTTCAATCCCCGTGATCCTCGACATAATCCTTCTGCTGTGTCTCCTGGCGGATTCAACCTATCCGAAGACTCGTCCCACTTTCAAAGCACGGAGCACAAGATTCACAGCTTTCCCCAGAGGTCTCTCCGAAGGGCACGATCAGGGTTTCTTGCCATCAGGGCAGGAATTCACAGACGTCCCCGTGAACAGAATCCTCGTCATACCATACCCGGTACATGGATGCCGTCTGGCCTGAACAGAAGCTCTTCGGATCACCAGGCTGACTCTTTCCCGTCCATGATATCCGAAGTCAGCACTGAGAACGAGCATGGGTTTGGTGTTAACCTCTACCGCACACGACGCAGCCGCTCTTCCACTGCAAGACTTACCGACGCGGAAGCAGGCGAGCATGAGATTGCGCTTACTCACGAGTCGACCAGTGGTATTCCGGAACTGGACATTTGCTCAGCCGCACTACGACTAGACGGAGACACTCTGCACGAGATTTCCGAGGAAGAGGAGAATGAGGAAATCCTGGATTCGGAAGCGACCAGGCAGCCGTCGAAAGGACAGAGTATTACGTGGGATGATGGCCACCTCAACAGAATTCCCTCGAGTCATTCGACTTCGGATTACATTGGTTCAAGCTCAACATCGACCAGTTCAAAGGAATCGACCGATCCTCAAGTCGTCGCTGACGTGACTCGGGCCCTGGAAGCCCTATGCTTGCTTGTTCCATCGACAGATGACAGCTCCTCGGACTCGGATATCGATCCGGACGTTGGTATCGATCGTGGTGGCCAGGAAGATATGCCCTCTCCAGACAGCCCTACACTCCCTTCGGAAGTGCCTGTGGAGGGTCATTCGGACGAAGGCAACGCAGGGCACACTACCACCAACGAAATTGACCAACTTGAACGAGCCAAGCCACCTAACGAAACTGAGCAAGTCGCACAAGTTGGAGAGGCTAAAGAAGCTGAGAAAGTTGAGGAAATTAAGGAAAGTGGGCAAGACGAGCAAGTCCACCAGGCCAGCGAAGTCGAGGAACCTGAGGGAGTAAGTCTGACTAGCCTCTTCGAAACTTCCGTTGCCCTAACATACTATATAGGAGCTGGAAGGAGTGCCTACAGAGGAACCTATAGAAAATAATAATGACAGCAAGTCCACACCTGATCTTACTATTCCAAATGAGATATCAGCAAACTCCCTGGAGACACCGGAAAGCACCACCGACTCTTCCTCCGGCCAGTATACCCTATCTCGGTATTCAGCATCCCTCAGCGAAGGAAACACGAGCTCGCCCCCCACATCGTTGTCTGTGGACTTATCATCTCCTTTCGACTATGACGAGCTAATCTCCGTTCCATCCATGAACATGGGAAACGAATACTTCTACGCTGATGGGAAATCAAGCACCTACAATCCGGATCAAGACCGCACCCCCGTCAAGTCGGACGACTTGCTTACAAGGAACGGAAGCATTGATAGTGGATTTAGCCTCGAAAGGAACATCTCTGTCAGCACGCGTGGCCATCCTCCCCAGCTTATCGGTCCGGGCAGCGTCCTTCAATCGGCATGGCAACCGCGACTAAACAACAATCGGCTCAGGAGGTCACGGGGCACGAGTGATTCCGAAGACTGCTTTTATACGTACTCAATGTTTCAACGACGTTATGGTTCATGACTACGGGTACCTTCGATTACCGTTCGGCCCTTGCGCACATCTTTTTGCTAGACTGTATTGTTATTATTGATCATGTGACCATGCTACTCTCTATCCTCCGATTGGAATGCTCTTGCGAAAGCGAGCTTTGGAAATAATGGCATTTTTCTATTAGGTCGTTCGTTTGACTAATGAATGTTTCTGGTTTTCATTGTCTAGATGAGTGCACATTAGACATTGGATGCTATTTCAAGCAAGGCAAGGTGTATGGCCAGCCTCCAACCCTCTAAAGTAATAGCAAATTAACCAAAGCGAAGTGTAAACCCTGCACCCGCTTCGCCCGTATCCCCACCGGGGGCACCACCGCCAAAAACACTGGCAAAGTCCAACTGCGGAGCTTCCTGTCCACGCTTCGGCGCCTCAGGCGTCTCCCGCCGTCTCCGCTTCTCCATGCCGGCTTTGGACGGGAAAGTAGGGAACATCTCCTTCGGCTTAGGCCGTGGATCCTCGCGGAAGTACTGATGCGACAGACACTGCTGGGTGGTCGGACGCGCGCTGGGGTTCAGAGCCAGTAGCGAGGAGAGGAGGTGGAGACCGGCATTTGTGAGGTAGGGGAATTTGGTGCGCGGGAGGAGCGGTGGGTTCCCGGTTGGTGCTGTGGAAGGGGTTGATGGGAGACGGAGGGATTTGGCGTTGGGGAGGGTGCGGAAGTTGGGCCATGTTTGGGCTGTTGGGGGGCCTGTTAGGGCGAAGATCTGGTATATCATGTTAGCGCATTTGAAGTCACTAAACAGAGAGAGTCTACCTTTGAGACCTGGTCGACTTCATTCTTGCCCTGCAATAAGGGTTCCTTGGTAAGAAGCTCCCCGAAGATACACCCGATACTCCACATATCGATCTCCGTTCCATATTTCTCAGCGCCGAGTAGTAGTTCCGGGGAGCGGTACCACAGCGTAACGACCAGTTGGGTCAATTTCGGCGGTGGATCGCCGTAGTATCTCGCCATACCAAAGTCGGCGATTTTGATTTCGCCACGGTTGTTCAGGAGGAGATTCGAGCTCTTGAGATCACGATGCATGATCCATTGCGAATGGAGGAAGTCCAGACCAGAAAGGATCTGCAGGAGGAGCGTTTTGATTTCTGAGGGTAGAAACGGTTCGCGCATGTCGTCGAGTAAGGTTTTCAGATCATGTTCGAGAAAGTCCATAACGAGGAAGACACTGCTCATAGTGATAACAAAAGGGGAAACACGGCATCACAGCGTATGCCCCGGAACCGGTTAATTTCTTCTCCAATGCATCTCGAACTTTTCAGGGCCGGGGAGTCGGGCAGGTAAAGGGGATCCAGAACTTACTCGTCCATTTTGTGTCCAATGACGATCTCACGTAGATAGACAACGTTGGGATGGCGAGCTTCGAGGAGGGTTTGGATCTCGCGCAAGCCGGTAACGGGGAATCCGTCTGGCGAGTTCTCCATCTTGAGTTTCTTGAGGGCGACCACCTCGCCTGTCGTAATGTCTTTGGCTCTGCTCACCCAGCCGTACGAGCCTTCTTCAATGTGGTTCAGACGCTCGAAGTTATTCACCTGTCGACATGGGCCCCATTCACGCATGGGGAAATGTAGTAGACTCAACCGTTTCTGCAGTTCCTTTTGCTTCTGTTGGTGCTGTTCGTTTTCTGCTGGAGTCGGTGTCGTCGCGGCAGACGGGTGGTCGTTGGATAATCGACGTCGCTTCGTAGGTGGCTGTTCCTGTTGCTGGGCTTGCTCATTGAGCGCGTCATCCTGTTGCTCCTGTGTCTCTGCCTTCTTCTGCGCTTCTGCAGCTTCGTCCAGCTTGCGTTGTTTCTCTGCTTTGGCGCGTTTTTTGGCCTCCTTCTCTCGTTTTTGTTGCACGACGATGGCTTCAGTCTCGGGGTCTTCGTCTGCCCATCGCGATTTGCCTGAAGCGGACATGGTTGGTCCCGTGCAGTTCCTGTGGATAATATAACCTGTATCGTCCTGTCAACGCGTCGTGAAGAGTCTCCGTCCGAATCGGGCGAAAATGACGCTCTCGGAAGGCCGGCGATCCCCGCTCCGTTGGAGAATTATTCAGCAGTTGGAATTGGGGATATCTTCAGTTCTTTGCCTTTTGGTTCTTTTGGCTCTTTGGTTATTCTTGATTCTATTATTCTGTTATTCTGTCTATATTCAGCTCTCCGATTCCTGGCATCATCCATCATGATCGAACCCTTCCAGGTCCGTCTCCTATCTGTATGGCGAAGACGCCCCCACTAACACCGCAGTAGACGACCTTCGCAGTCCCGATGACCTGCGAGGGCTGCGTGAAAGACATCTCTGGCTCCCTTACCAAGTTGCAAGGTGTGTATTCTCTTGGTGTTATGAGACTAAAGCTAACACATGCGCAGGAGTCCGAAAGGTTGAGGCCAACCTCAAGGATCAACTCGTCTTCGTCGAGGGCAACGCACCCCCTAGCTCTATAGTCTCTGCTATCCAAGGCACTGGTCGCGATGCGATTCTGCGTGGCAGTGGCACATCCAACAGTATGCCTTTCTCCTTTCCCTGTGATCCGTGCGATCTGTGAACCCATACTGAGGTGTATTGGCCGCGCTACATAAACAGGTTCCGCTGTTTGCATCCTGGAGACGCACTCGAATTCCGTCTCGAATAAGATCCGCGGCCTCGCGCGCATGGTCCAAGTCTCTTCCAACATGACGCTGGTTGATCTAACGATCAACGGACTCTCGCCAGGTCGCTACTGGGCCACCGTGCGACAAGCCGGGGACATCTCGCAGGGAGCCACCTCGACAGGCGGTATCTGGGAAGCGTTGAAGACCACTGTGTTCGGCTCGGAACCCGCCAAAGAGCTCCGGGGCGTCTTCGGCACCGTGGATGTGGACGAGAAGGGTCGTGGCAATGTCTTCCTGGACCGGCCGATTGCGATCTGGGAGATGATCGGGCGGAGTATGGTGCTTTCGAAGTCCAAGGAGGGGCCATTTAAGCGCGAGGATCCGGATACCTTGGTTGGAGTGATTGCTCGTAGTGCTGGTGTTTGGGATAATGACAAGATGGTGTGTTCTTGCTCGGGGAAGAATGTGTGGCAGGAGCGCCAGGAGCAGGTTTTCCAAGGGATGGTTTGAATTTTTTCTTTTTTTTTCTTTGATAGAAGGAAGCAGCAGAGGAGAGATTTATTGAACTTACGAGTATGATAGCGAATGATTGAATGATATCCCTATCCAGGACACATTCGATGTAAAGGCTAAGCCCTAACTATACTGCATTGTTGACATGATTACCTTAGCAACGATGTCAAGTTTCTCCATTCCTCAGATAGCATGATGTTCAATTGTAGTAGGCCTATGTATGCTTTCTCTATTCTTCTATTTCCCTCTATTACCACCAGGCAGGACTTTCTCGGGTCTCTTGTCCGCCATAGTACCGCCGGACAAAGAACAAAGAACCGGACTTGGCCCTCCCGAGAACGACGACTTCCCACAATCGTCCCTCAACCTTCTGCGTCCCACTGGAATCAAGAGCATTGCAATTCAGGTATCATTAATAATGCCGATATTAAGTCCAGAGGTTGATCGTTGATACGTCTTTTGTCGGTATTGGCCTTCCAAGCGGTCTGAATAGTCCCGTGACATTATCCCTGTGATATAGGCTGACATCTTGCCTTAGGGTACGAAGTACGTACAGGTACATACAGGTGCATACAGGTACATACAGGTACATAGGCACAGGTACAGGGTACAAGAGATGATGAATTTCTCAAGGCTGGGATGATTACTGTCATTGCCTAGCCCGACCTATGCAGTGCGTGAAGTCTCAGGCTAGCGTTCAGGCGCCCGAATACAAGAAAGCACCTTGTAGCCTTGCGATGGCCCCAGATTGCTACCAAGAATAAATTCGGAATATCGCGGTATGCTTTTCTATTGGCCACAGTATCGGTTGGCAGCCTTCTTCATCTCCGTCCGCCATGTGGGTGGTGATGCGAGTTGCATGGATAGGTACGGAGTACGGACGGGTCATGACTCTTGGACCATAAGGCCGCTGAGTCGACAACAAGAAAGCATGGGCCATAAATAAGACTCGAGTCTCCAAGCCAAGCCGCGCTTTACGACCGACCGGAGTCAGCGTTATCCTCATCACCGTACTCCTGCCCGTGTCGTGATTTGACGAGACGATGGCTGCCGGCAAACGCCGTGGCGGGTCTGCAGATTGTCGGAGAGCCATCGCCGCATCGTGATTAAATAATTTTCCGGCTTCGCGGGAATAATGAGAGCGTTCAAGCGGCCCCGAGGGTGAATTGTCACTACATACGGAGTTGCTATTCTGTGGTCAAGAACGGAGGCCTACTCGAATAGGGGATGTGATGCTGGTGATGGTCTCGGACCGGCCCTTCTCCATATGCCCTCTCAAATCTGAAGAACACACAGACCCAATGGAAAAAGAAAAGCAATCGCGATGAGATGCGCTAGAAATTCCTGCATACTCCATCTCCCTCTCGATCAATCAGAGCCGGCATCACCATCGGCCAGCCCCATCCTTCACCATGATAGCCAACCACCATGCCTGACGCCTGTGTGACGACGCAGAGAGGACGCTTTAACCTGGCCGGATGGTGAATGAAGCGGCTGGGCATCCACGGCCCCGAGCTTGTTCATGTCATTGCTCCATTCGGTCGCTACGAGGAGATCTTCCTGGCGGTTAGTTTATTACACTTAGTCGAGGGTGGCTCGAGAGAGGGATGGATTATTGTATGGTCCCTCCTTCTCACTCTCTCCCTGGTGTCGGTCCTCGCATATTATTGCTATCAATTTGGTATCCGTCCCTCCTCTCAAACCTTCATCTCGTTCCCCTTTCCCCTTGGATAGTCCTACAAGCAATCAATTCCGATTTTACCCCATATCCATTAGCTTTTCTCCTTGGTGACGCCTCCGTTCTCGGTCGCGGCCGCCTTGCTCGTCTCTTATCTTCCCTGTCGTTCCTTGCGGCATCTTCAACTTACGCCTGCATAATACTTCATAAGGGATTGTCCCCCCCCCTCTTTCACACAGGAAAATTCTCTCTGGCTCTCTAATAATAGCCCTGGCGCATCTGCCCAGACTAACGGTTTTGGTCTTCGCTGGGCTGCTGGGCGTCATCCCATCGCCGGTCTGGCAAGCGTGATACATACACTTATTGTATCCTCCTGCCGTCGAGCCTACTCCTTGATTGCTGTCTTTTGCGGGGCCGGGATTGTTTATTCAGATCAGGGCTAGGCATATATACCGCCTCGTTCATTCCTCAACCCTGGCGAATAGGATCATACACAGTGGGCTTTCTCAGGAGCGATGTCTTTGAAGCAGGTATGTCACTGGCTGAGTTGAGTCTCTCCATCGAATAGACACTCATGGCCGCTAGGAAATCGAGACGTGGGTGCTGGCCCTGGTGCTCTATGACAATCAACAATACGAAGAGGCCATTCAGGTATTCGATGGTATCGCGGATACCTCCAAGATCTTTTTCAACTGCGGTGTCATCTACGCAACGCTGGGAGAGCATGAACGAGCAGTATGTTCGAATCCGACATGGATGAATGAATCAACGAATGGCCAACTAACAGTAGACTAGGTTGAATGCTACCAGCGCGCCGTCGGCTGTGACCAATATCTCGCCATTGCCTACTTCCAAGAAGGCGTATCGAACTTCCTGCTGGGCGATTTTGAAGAGGCCCTGGCCAACTTCAATGACACTTTGCTCTATCTGCGGGGCAACACATCTATTGACTACGAGCAGCTGGGCCTCAAGTTCCGGCTATTTTCCTGCGAGGTACTCTTCAATCGGGGGCTATGCTACATCTACCTCCAACAGGTAGGACTGGGTCTTCAGGATCTCGAGTTTGCCTCAAGGGAAAAGGTGACTCCGGATCATGATGTTATCAACGACGCCATTCGAGAACGAGCAGAGGTATGTTTCCCTTTTCCCTTTCCCGAAACCTGATTTAATAATTTTCTAGGGATACACCGTCTTCTCAATCCCAGTTGGGGTAGTCTATCGACCCAACGAAGCCAAAGTCAGGAACCTGAAGACCAAGGACTACTTAGGGAAAGCCAAATTGATTGCTGCTGCCGATAGAAGCAACATGGCCGCAGGGTTCGGTGATGCAAAGCGAACCACCCCTCCTGCTATCGAACAACGAGCACTCGAAGATCAATCATCGGAGAATACCGCCTACGGGGCAACGAAACCGGTCCAAAAGAATCTGAGCATCCGAACTCGCCAGCATTCGGAACCACCGTTGAACCGCAATGTGTTTCCCCCGACGCCCCCGCCGGACACCGACAAGGCCAGTACTAATAGCTCTTCGGCTGGTAGTCTTGGAGGGCGATCGGCTTCTGTTCGCGCAGGCCGTCCCCCACGACTAGACCTGGATCGACCAGGTGCCAACGTTGTGGGACGGGGTACTGGCTCTGACGCAAGTGGCAAGCCACGGATTGGGACCACTCGCACAGCATCCGAATCACGAGGGCAGCAGCAGCAACCGCGAGGTCTATACATCCAGAACGCAGGCCGACAACAGGGATACTGGGAACCAACAGGCCATCGAAGAGGAATGAGTGACACGGGGTATGCGTCGACAAGGCACGACGGATACCCCGAGGACGCCTACAGCGCGTACCCACCAGCCCGCCGGTCCCAGGTCATGAGCGGCGGCAGCTCCCGAAGAGTAATAGTCCCGCGACAGCAACCGCAACAATACATCGACGAGCAAGACGAATACGCCAGCGACGGCTGCGACGACGACAACGACGACAACACCAACGAGGGACCAGGCACCATCGACGACGGTGAATTCGAGATGGTTGGCGCATCGTCATCCGGTCGAGGTGCCGCCCGCGGCAACCCGCGACGACGTCTCGAAATCACCAAGTTCCGGATTAAAGTGCACGCCGCGCATGACACGCGGTACATCATCGTCGGGCCGTCTGTGCAGCTGGGCGAGTTTGAGGGCCGGATCCGCGATAAGTTCGGGTTCTCGTCGTCGTTGAAGATCAAGATGCGCGATGACGGGGATATGGTCACGATGGTGGACCAGGAAGACTTGGATCTGCTGTTGATGTCGGCCAAGGAGTTTGCAAGGAGGGAAGGGAGTGAGTTGGGAAAGATGGAAGTATGGGTTGAGGAACGAACGGTTGAGCCGGGCATGATATAGTTTTTTCTTTTTTTTTTCTTTTTGTCCTCTTGGATACCCTGAATACGATTTATGTTAGCCCATCCTATAGCTAGATTCACTTTTAATCCCATGGTTTAATGCCATAAAGTATACAACACAGGACGCTTTATACTGGCTAATGCTTGATGGCTCGCCATTAGGGCTAGCTCCATACTACCGTACCGGTGCTGTCTTAACAGCCATTCTTTCTAGATCTAGATATACTTACACATCCATCGTTATTCATCAAGACAGAAATATAAAATATAGAATATACTAGAATAGATACTGTATACCAATCCGGTAACCCAAACGAACCCACCGCGCAACACCTCTCCGAATCGCATCAATGTTGACAGCACAGCACAGCACAACTTCCAGCATACTTTCCACCTCACTGCAATACACACAATGACAGACCTTACACCTACGCTCAACGATCTCTTAACGAGTAAATACTCAGCGAGACCTACTCCAGCACCAGCACAGTCCGCATCCACGGAGACCGCCGATGAGTTCCTCAAAGAGGCGTATCGAATTGTCCGTGCAATCCCCCTCCCCCCTTATAAGAGGAGAGATCAATTACATAGATCAAATGAAGGAGGCTAATCGTTAAAGAACTCGCATATCACCTCCCTGATCCACTACCTCCAAAGCATCCGCCACTCATACCTAACCACGACACCGACGCTACCGCCCTCGCAGCGGCAGCGGCAGCGACAGCGACAGCGCACTCAACAGCAACGACACTCGTCCTCGTTGACCCGATCACCATCTTCTTCTTCCTCGCCCTCCTCCCCCGGTGCAGGCGCAGGCGACGAGCGACAACCGCTAACAGACCCGCAACGCGACACGGTCGACTCCTCGACGGCGCTGGTGCTGCGCGACTTATCGACGTCGATTACGAATCTCGCGGCGGCGGAGGGGCTACGGCAGGAGACGGCGGACACGCTGCTGCGGAAGAAATACGGGGCGTCGGATGGGTTCTTGTGGCGGTGGGCCAGTGGAGGCGCCGGGAGGAAGCCCGACGAGGATGGTGATGAGGGGAAACCAGCGGAGCAGAGACGCGACGAGGGCATGGCGCGGATGACCAAGGCGGTTCGCGAGGCGGTGCTTTGGTTCTTGAGGCGCGGGCTGGAAGGTGCCGTGGAGGTGCAGAGGGGGATGGTTGAGCGGAGGATTGAGAGGGTCCGTGAGAAGGAGAAGAGTGTTTTGTACAAGTCTGCTGCTGCTGCGGCGGCGGCCCCTGCCAACATCAGCGTCAGTGCTGAAAAGAAGCCGCCACAGCAGAGTGCTGCGGGTCAGATCGAGACAACTGTCACGGATACAGCAACCCTCAGCGAGAGCGAAGTCGCTGCCATCGAAGCCCAGCTCTCCCCGCAACAGCTGCAGTTATTCGCCGAGGAGAACGATTCCATGTTACGCCATTACGAGGATACCCTTCATAAAGTCCAGTACGTCTTTCTCTGACCCTGGCCCTGTGCCGGGAGTACGAAGCTAACGAGATAGAAACGCCGAAAAATCGCTCTTGGAAATCGCCTCCCTACAACAGACCCTCGTCGGCCACCTAGCCACGCAAGAAGACTACATCGGCCAGCTAGTCAGCGACGCGGCTAATACGCAGACCAACGTCGGCGAGGGCAACCGCGAGCTGAAGCGGGCCAACGAGGCGCGGAGCACGGCGCAGGCGGTGTTCTGGGGGACTGTGGGGTTGTGTACGGGGTTGGTATTTTGGGATTTGATTTTTTAATTCTGGGATGTAGTATTACTGCATGGCATGGTTACATAGGTAGGTAGTCTGGCTCACGACGTCGCCCGAACAGCCTTATCCACCGCATCTGCAAAGTAATCCAGATTATGTGAGTTGAGACCGGCCATGGAAATCCGGCCATTTTTGGTCTACAATCATTAGCATATACACCCGTATATAGAAGAAATATGGCTTACCATGTAGATGTGATATTGTTCACGTAGAAGCTTGACCTGCGGCTCAGTCAAGCCAGTGAAACTGAACATGCCAATCTGATTGGTGATATGCTCCCACGAGCCCGGGGTGCCCTTGTGCTCGAGACGCTGGCGCAGACCCTTGCGCATGGCGATGATGCGGCCACTCATGGTGCGCAGGTCATCCTCCCACATGGCGAACAGCTGCGGATCGTTGAGGATGCGGCCGGCGATGTAGGCCCCGTAGGCGGGCGGGTTGGAGATTTCGGAGCGCTGCAGGATGGAGAGCTGGGTCGCCACGTGGTGAGCGGTAGCGCGGGCGTCGGGCCCGGGGGCGGCGAGGAAGTGAAAGACGCCAGTGCGCTGGCCGTAGAGGCCGAAGTTCTTGGCGAAGGACTGGGCGATGACCATTTCGAAGCCCTGGTCGACGAAGTAGCGGATGGCCCAGGCATCGCGGACCAGATCCCCCGAGGCAAACCCTTGGTAGGCGCAGTCAAAGAAGGGGAAGTGGTTGCGCTCGCGCACGACGGCGGCAATGCGCTTCCACTGGTCCTGGGTCGGGTCCACGCCGGTCGGGTTATGAGCGCAGGGATGCAGCAGGATGACGGAGCCGGCCGGGGCGGCGCGCAGGCTGGCGATCATGCCATCGAAGTCGAGACCCTTGGACTTGGGGTGGAAGTAGGGGTATTGCGCGACGGACAAGCCCACACTGCCAAAGATCTGGTTGTGGTTGGTCCAGGTCGGGTTGGAGAGGTAGACGGCCGGCGGCTTGGGATGGAAGCGCGCGAGGAAGAGAGCCCCCAGATGGACCGCGCCAGTGCCGGAGACGGTCTGGAAGGAGCACACGCGGGAGTCCCGAATGGCCGGACTGTCCGAGCCCATGAGCAGCTTCTGCGCGCCGGAGGTGAGGTCGGGGAGCCCTTGGATATCGAGGTACTCGTTGAGGGCCGGGTTGCGGAGGACGGATTCTTGGGCCTGCAAGCATCAACATCTCTCGTCTTTTTCTTCTTCTTCTTTATTTTATATATATATATATATATATATATATATAT
>PQMF01000132.1:0-66169 GCA_003004485.1 Aspergillaceae sp. MA 6039 | reverse complement strand
AAAAAAAAAAAAAAAAAAAGGAAGAAGAAGAAGAAGAAGAAGAAGAAGAAGGCCACACACAGCGCCTTGTCTTGACGGGGTTACCGTCACTTGCAGAATGTGTTCCAGAAACGGTTGGGAAAATGCAACCCGGTACGGGGTACGGCCATACTCCTATCCAGTCCTCGTGTCGGGCAACCAGCAAGTCTCGGATGTACGAAGTATGGCACCCGCAGCTCGCCGGCGGTTAATTATAATAAACATCAACGCTATCAAGTGATTCCGAGGCCAAAGGAACCCAGGGCTGCCCTTCATTGGATCTCACCCTAAGGCCCCAAGACTAAGGGAGCCTCTAGGTTTAGTGACCGCTAAGAGAGGTCGATCTTGGGAAATCACCCCATTCCGATTTCAAATAAGAGACCGAAGATCGGTATTAAGTGTCTCTCGTCTTGCCCAGTCGGTGGGCTGGTTATTCTGCCCTCCTTCCTCTTGGGTCAATGGATGCATACTCTGGTAAATTTATAGACTTTTTTCCCCATGAAAATCTGGTCGGCTGGCTACCGAATACACTCCTCCGTTTTAAGTGAGGAGAGGCTACTACTCCATACGAGCCAGCGTCATTAGGGTTTACCAAACGGGGCACCGTCCTGACGCCAAATTGGGTTGGGCAGTCAAAAAAAAAAGAAATTTGCCATACCGGGCCTCCCAACAATCATCAATTCCCTGCTGTGACTCGCCGAATCGGCTTCTTCCAATTTGGCCCATCTGGCATGAATACTATCCATCACCTTCGGGCCCACACGCCTAATTATAATTATGACGAACATCGGCAGCGGTAGCGGCCAGCAGCAAGCATACAACCACACCGGTCAAGTCATCGGTGACATAACACTGGAAACGCCAAAAATAGGCTTTTGAGGGGTGTCTTTGAGGGATAACCGTTTCTTTTCTGGCGTAAGTTCACCAGCAAAAAGAACTTTACCGGCACCACCACCATTCAACATCCAACCTTTTCCTCCTTCTATCAAGGACGACCACCTACACACAAACCTAGTGTACCAAACGTGCCTGACCGACTGTCCCTGCCAGATGCCCAGTCCACGAATGAAAGAGGAGAATTCGCACTTGCTGGTCGAAATCGGAAAGGTCGGGAGGCGCGCGTAGAGCCGACCCATCGTCATCCATAGTAATAATATTGCTCATGGCCTGTGTCCTATGTCGGGTGTTTACCAACCATATCAGCCCAACTGATATTGATATGTCGTCTGTCGTTTAGGTACCACTTACGGCGTATACCCCGTATATTTAATCTTATTGGTCTTCCGATTCCCCCCCCCCCCCCAATGCTAGACATAAGAGGCTATGTGTACCAGGATTCGGGAGATTAGCTACATGCTACTACTGTACACTTATCTGCGCTGGGGACAACTTTCGGGTTAAATATTGACGACCTAAACACCGATCTGGAGAACGACCGATCCCCTAAGGGCCCATACCTAATTTCCTCTCAGGAACTCGACCCCGAGCCCAGCCCAGTACCGGAGAAAAAAATAAAATAAAATAAGCCAAAACGAACGGACGAACAAACTAAGTTTCCGTTTTAGTGCTGTGAACCTCCGATCGAGGCTGTCCCTCCTGATCAGAAGCAGGAGAAGCACACTAGAAAAGGTTATCTACCCATCGGCATCGCTTTACGACTAACTATTATTACTGCTTTCTTCTGCTCCGGTATTCTCCCCCCGTTCTTATTATACACTATTCTCAAACGTCTCGCTTCTCCCGCTCTTCTGGGCCCCTCTGCCCCCTCCACTCTCCGTCCGCAGTGCCTCCTCCTTGGGCAACAGCCTCAGCAAGGTTAGGGTGACCCACGCAGATGGAACGGCTATAGTCACACATTGAGATTTAAAAGAGACAATCGGAAACTTTTCAGTACCCAACGCCAGTCTGGAACTACCTCGACGACGACGTCCCATGTATCTGGGGGGAACAACAAAACGCATCTGGACCGCCTTGAAAGAACATCCACGCCTACCCAGCTACCGGTTTTCGTGAAAAGTGACGACAGCGACGAAAGAAGAAGACGAGGACGGACGACGACGATCATCATCGAAGATAACGACATCACAGAGGGCCTGATGATGAGCCCTAACAGAGACACTCCCACCCCGAAGAAACGAGAGTCGCGTGCTGGGACCCGCAAAGTGACTTCTCTGTCGGCCGAGCAGCTGGAAAGGAAACGGGCAAATGATCGCGAGGCGCAAAGGACTATACGCCAGCGGACGAAGGAGCATATTGAGAACTTGGAGCATCAGGTCGCGGAGTTGACCGCAAAGTATCAGCGGTATGACGAGGTGTTCCGCCAAAATACGGTCTTACAGGATGAAATCAAGCGGTTACGGCATGAATTGGCAATAATGGGTGGCCGTAGTCAAGCATACCCCGATCCTCATTGTGAGTCTCTTTGTTGTTTGTCTGAATTTCTTCTATTTTCTTTGGTTTGTTGCGCCGGAGTGGGTTGCTGACTTGAGTCGCGAAATACCAAAAAGCATCTTACAATAGTCCATCTGGACCTTCGCTTCCTCCCCAACTCCCGGGGCCACTGGGGATGCACCCTACATCGAGAACCCCGTCAGTCTTATCAACGCCTAGTCAAGTATCACTCGCGCCTGACTGGCAACACTATAGTGCGGCTCGCTCACCCTCCCTCTGCGAAACGTCGGAGGCCGACTACCCCAACCGGGTCGAGTCGTATATGTTTGACAACCAACTCCAAGCACCTCCAATCCCATCCCAACCACCGCCCTCGATGTCGGTTGCACCGCCAATGCCAGGTTTCAATGCCCCGGGGCAGTCGTCTACCGGATCCTACTGCCCCGACGTCCTACTCGCAGTACTACCCGACCAGTAACCCGCATTCAGGTCACGGGGGCGAACCAGACCTACATCAGCATCCTCACCATTCCACCCCTACTCAATCCGCTCTAGCGTACAGCGCGGCGCCACGGTCCGTGCCGGACCCAATGCCGCCTGAAAAGGGGCCCGGGGAGTATCCAGTGTTCCCATCTGTACATCAGTCCCAATACCCTGCTATGGCTCGACCACCGGCGAACCCACCTCAGTACAGCTATCCCTGGTATCATCAGTCGTGAGTTGTTAGCATTTCGAAGAGGAGAAGCAGAGCGTGACACGGGTGGGGTCTACGGGGCTGTTGGGACGTTTTGCTCTCTGGAGAGAGCATTGCTATTGATACAACCATGCAACGGGACGGATCGAGTGGTCACAGATCGAGTGATGCGAGGAGAATCAGCATTCATCGACGAGGTTTTCTGAAACCTCAATCCTCGATCCCCCGAAACGTGTGAAACGTGTGAAGCGTGTGAAACGCTCATTCCGGATTTGATTCCTGGTCGAGTGGAAAGCAACGTTTCTGGTTAACACTCCAGGGGTATTTTCCCCGGACCAATGATTCGGGTGTCAGAAAAATCCCGTCGAATTATCCGTCTTTTTTTTTGTTTTTTGGCCCCTTGTATTTCGCCCACAAGGGTGGCTAGCATACAGCCTTCCTTGCCCGTGAAGATCCTCTCCTCCCCCTTTTCTTATTTTCCTATTTGATTTTGTCTGCACATCTACAAGCCTGCATATAGAGAAAGATGAAAAGAGAATGACGGATGTGGCCGGTCATATGGGGAGGTTAATCATCCTGGCTGAAGCTGGAATCGGCCATTCGAGATTCGAGGAATCTCGTTTCGTCTCGTCTCGTCTTGTCTTGCGAACATATATTATTCTACTGACTAGGATTTATATAATGTCTATTCCCATACGGCATGATATGGCAGGACAGGGCAGGGCACAGGGCATGCTAGACAGGGCTTAAAGGAGGATTACCCGGTTCATCAGATGTCAGATACATGCATACATCACTGGCCCAAGCGCCGCGCAGGGGAGTTGACTTGTTTTCATTTTATCATTTTTTTTCTTTCTGTTTTTGAATTTATTACATGTATGTGCTTCTTTTACAGCGATCGCTACGGAGTACACCTACTACTCCGGGATACACTTGTCCATTTGCGACTTGCTCGTTGATTATCATCATCATCATCATCATTATCATTGTTGTTGTTGTTGTTGTTGTTGTTGGGCGCTTGAGACGAATTGAAACGACCATAGATAGACTTTGGCCCTTGTTTCTGTTTCACATTTCTTTTTCTTCCTGGGCTGATGATAGACAATAGACACACCACACAAAGAGAGCACGACCATCAAAAAGAAACTAATACCGCGAAAGAGAAACACGCGCCTTAATCCACAGAAAGTAGAGCTGAATTGACTGATCATATACACTATTCTGAATCCATCCAGACACGAGATGTGTATGTGCATCTGCATGTATGCATCGTGGATCGAGGATCCATGCATAACCATTGTCAACCCAGGCTAGTAGTTAGTAGAAACCAATCACCTCTGAGTATCACCAGATCGTCGACTCAAGCAAAAGCAAGAGCCAGGGTTCCCCTACGCCAAGGTACATATTATATTCCGGATTTTCCAGACAGGTTGACGGCTTTCTCTTTCCATTTTAGTGCTCGTCTTCCAGGCTGTCCCGGAGATCAGCTACTGTCGCCATTGCCTTAACTTGACGACATAGCAGCAACTGATGTTGTTTTATGATCGCGGTTTCCATGAATGCCATCATGACCCCAAGTGTTCTGAGGCTGATTGGGCCTATTGGAACTTGAGGTATTGGTGGATTTCAGTCAGCATGCAGATGGGATTTTGGTGGTGTGGGGAAAGGAGGGGTTTGCAGATTGTATTTCTCTGTTTATTCAAAGTCAAGACTTGCTTGGATTTGAATCTTGGTGGGGTTGTTGTTGGGCTGGGTGTTTCTTTTGACAAGGAAGATGTGTTGATACTATCCCCTTGATGTAGTGCTGGAACTGATTGGAAAGCCTAAGTGTATATTCCTGTTGTGTCGACAGCATCAACTGTGTGACATAATCATAGTATTGGATAAGTTATGGCAGCAATGAACTCGCAGATTTCCATGAAGTTGGCAATAGCAAAAACCTCCTGCAAGGCATCTCATCCAGGGAAACGGCTGTAGATGACGATGTCGTCGATGTAAAAATGACCAAGCCCGCCTTGTTATCCTGCATAGTGATCTTTACAAATGCTAGTAGTGTATTCCAACAACACCTTGAAGACAAGAATAACACCGGAGGATAAAAGGATGCCTGATAGGTGGTTAACCGTCGACGGCTCGACGGAAATCATTTGGTGGAGCATTCACCGCCCTTGCTTAGCCCTTGTAACCTTCTACGGCGTACAGGTACAGAGTACGACTTCTACCTTGATGCTGCTGGGCTGCATTATTATACGTGTAATGGTTAGAGGTGGTGGCAGGGATATTCATTCTTCACATGGCAGCCATACCCCTGGGATATCACAGCATTGTGGAAGGTCTTTTGCCCTCCAAGTGCAGTTAACATTTACATGCCCTCAACAAGCTTTTCCACCAGGTCCAGCATAGACTCTCCTCACACGACATGTCCCTGAATGCCAGATTCGCTGCCGTAGACAGACATTATCCCGCTTCCAGCTGCTTGTTGCGCGGATGCAGCACGATTGCCTATTAGCAGGAGTGCCTGCATCTTCCCTGTGCTCTGTTCTTGTTCCATCACAGATGATACCAGTTAGACAGTAGGTTTCGTTTGAAACTGCCAGTGTAAGGTGTAGTCCAATAAACTTGATGGCTTACTCAAGGAATATTGATAGAGGAGCGATCCAAACAACGAAGCAGGCGTAGGATAGGATGCGCTGAACGGAAGGAGGTATAGTAGATATCAGTCAGATAGCTATCCGCAGCACTCGAAAATGCCAATGACAATGAATCTGAAGTCATAGGTCGATATCCTAGTCCTTGTTGCTGCTGTTGAGGAATAGGTGTACTGCCCAAGACAGCTGTCAAACACACCGGACTCTGAGCTAGACGACGACATAAGAACCAACCAGAGCATACGACAACCCATACGGCATGCAGAAAGCGGAATGGACGAAACAAGAAAAGAAAAGAAAAGAAAAACATGTCACTCATTTTGCATTCAAATCATTGGGTGTATTGCTTTTGCAGCAGCTTCGCGATAGTCTGGAGCTGAATGTTACTCGTGCCTTCATAAATAGCTCCGATCTTGCTGTCCCGGAACATCTTCTCAGCAATCCCCTCGCGGACGAATCCCATACCGCCCATCCATTCGACGGCGGATCCGGAAACGCGTCCGGCAACCTGCGATGCATACAGCTTTGCCATAGCCGCATCCTGGACAAAGTCCTGGCCTGCTTCCTTCTTGCGCGCAGCGTTGTACACTAGGGCACGTGCCGCGGTGATCTCGGTGTAGGCTTGCGCGAGCTGGTGCTGCATGCCCTGGAAGGTACCGACAAGCTGGCCGAATTGGCGGCGGTCATTCCAGACGTAGCTGCAAATACATTAGTAACCTTTCCATGTCTCCTTGTGCACCGCGACTGTGTTTGTGGGGGGGAAGGCATCGGTCTTACCGAGCAGCGTTCTCCCAAGCACCCAGGGAGAGACCAGTCATCTGGGCAGCAATACCAATACGGCCCTCGTTGAGCAAGCCAATGGCATACTTGTATCCAGAGCCTTCTTCACCAAGAAGGTTGCTCTTGGGAATCACTACGTCATCGAAGTTAAGCACACAAGTACTCGAAGCCCGAATACCAAGCTTTTGTTCCTTCTTTGCAATTGAGAAACCGGGGGTGCCCTTCTCGACAACGAAAGCCGTGATGCCCTTGTACCCCGCACTAGGGTTCAAGTTGGCGAACACAATGAATACGCCGGACTCCATGGCGTTGGTGATCCACATCTTGGATCCGTTGATCTTGTACCCATCTGCAGTCTTCTCGGCCTTGGTCTGCAGTGCAAACGCATCGGTTCCCGAGCTGGGCTCAGACAGACAGAACGAACCCACGGTGGCCGTGGCGAGCTTGGGGAGGAACTCCCGCTTCAACTGCTCGCTACCCCAATTGATGAATGCGGTGTTGACGAGAGTGTTGTGGACATCGACCAACACGCTAACGCTGGGGTCGACACGAGCCAGCTCCTCAATCGCCACCACGGCGGCGGTGAAGTTCATGCCCGCTCCGCCGTATTCCTCGGGGATTTCAATGCCCATCACACCCTGCTCGAATAGCTGCTCGACCAGTGTGGGGTCCATGGCCTCAGCCTCATCCATCTCGCGGACTTTTGGGCCAATTTGCTCCTGGGCGAACTTGGAGACGGTGTCGGACATAATGGATTCTGTCTCGGAGAGAAGAGAGATCGGGGTAGGTGTCAGATGGGAGAGGTCGACCTCCTGCCGGCGGGAGGTGGTAGAGAAAGCAGAAGCGCTGCACCACAACTGTCAGTGACATGCTCGCTTCCAACAGAGCAAACCCTGATCATTTCATACCTCTGAAGCGGCCGGTAGGACACTGGCTTAGCCGCTAATCTCAAGGAAGCGACGCGGGACAAGGGCCGCAACGCACGGGAAATAGAAGCCATTGCGAAGGAGGGTGAGAATGTAGCTCAATGAACTCAAAAGTACATGAAATTAAAATCGTATAGACGCTGTAAAAGAAGAGAAGAGGAGGAAAAAATGGTGACAGGAAAGAAAAGCATGTGGAAGAAGACGTCCTGGACTTTGGATCACGAGGAGCGGAGGACAGCCTCGGTTAACCACGGTCCCGCGGGGACTCTTCCGCAACGCGACTTAGCCAGCAACACTCTGGATACTTCGTACAACCTCTGGAACGACAGAAGGATTACTTCGGAAGAAGTGCTAGTGGTCTCAAAGTCTGGATTGAAATGTCTAGATGCTATTTATTGCTGACTATCACAGACCGACCACCTTGGCCAGATCAAATTCCTTCGCCTGCGCAAAGTAATACCCTCGCTGGTTCGTCACGATCCTCTTGCCTGTCCGCTCGTCTACAAAATCGCAAATATAGTGCGTGTGTCCGAATGCCCAGAGACACACCTGGTCTGTTTCCCAGCACAGCTGCCCGGATAGATCGGTGGCAAATGCGGACGAGATGGGACTGTTCGCATGGAAGGGGTCAATGGCACGCGAATCATCCCCGACAGGACTATGATGGGTGAATACCATGATCCTCTGCTGAGGATTTGACCGGACAATATCAGAGACCTGGTGGTTGAGCCATTCTACGTCCGCTAGGTGAGCAGCATTGTGGTCTTCGACCGTCCAGTCCTGGATGCAGTAGAAGTCATTGAGCCCGAAGCTCACGCGCTCCTCCTGGGCTTGCGTGACTTGCGAGTAAAGCGTGCAGTCGAGAATGGTTATATCGGGTGCGAGGTCGTACCGAGTTTGATTCAGAAACACGAACTCCCCAAGCTTTTCAGACCGCGACTGTCTTTTCTTGTTGAGCATGTCGGAGAAGGCCCTTATCCTGGCCCACGCGGTCGACCAATTAGAATAATATGGCTCATGGTTGCCTAGCAGGAAGAAAACGATTTGGAATTCTTGCAACTGTGCTTCGATAAATGTGAAAAGACCGTCATCTTTCACATTGCCAATGTCACCTAGGAGAGCAAGGTAAGGTGCCTGGACGGGGATCTTGAAAAGGTCGTACGAAGCGGGCGTCTCCAGATGGAGATCGGATAGGATCTGGAGAGCCATCTAACATCCGGTTTGACAGCACAACAGGAAAGGTTCTATTCAAAGAGAAGTGGGTTGTCGCCGCCAATAACACGTTAGTAAGCAGGGTGTTGGCGACTTGTCATGAATCACTTCCATAAACTTCCATGAACGCAAGGATTTGAACTGGTGCCTGGTCGAAGCCATGGATCAAGCCACTGTTGAGGTCATGGAGAATGAACAAATGGTGGGATACTGTGGCGCATTATGTGGCTGTGCATGCGGGGTGCGGCACAGTGATCCTAAGAAAGGAGCCTGGCGCTTAGATAAACATTGTCTCTGGATACTACAAAACGCCAGCACGTCTCAGGACAGCCTGGAGACAGACATAAAGTGACTTGTTTCTCTTCACTCTTTCTTGAATTTGCTCTCTATCTCTTATTCCTCTCTCATCTCTATCAAACTGTTGCAGAGTGCTCTGCTATCCACTCCGCTGCTTAACGACGTCATCTCGTGCCCCGCAACCTCAACACATCGTTGCCCTTAAAAGAATAACAAACATTTTTTTATTTCGATTTTACTACGATAAGCACGCCAAACCATGTCTGTCCCCGACCATGATCCAAGGCTGCTTTACAGCATCAGCAACATCTCCGCTTTCCACATCCAGAATGGCGAAGAATCCGAGCTTAACCCTTCGGGCCCGCAGACTTTGTCCCTGTTAATGGTGCCTACAAATGCCACCCCTCCTCAAGCAGACGCCCCAGTAGAGGAAGACTTTTATCTTCACCTGAACCTTCCTCCGGAATTGGACCTTGCCCTTCCGGCCACAACCCAAATCTACCACCAACCCCCGAACAGCTATCTGATTCCCCGCTGGGACTTAGGACCGGACGCGGGCGCGTTCATTCGCATACAGTTCCCTCGCGTAGGGTCTGGGCCACAGAATGTGACTCAGGATGATATCGATACGTTCGAGACGATCCTGGCACAGTGCACGGCGTTCCTCGAGCGTGCGCCTGTATCATCGAAAGAACATGCGCCTTATAACCCCGCCAATTATGCACCAGGCGAGGGTTATGTTTCGTCCTCTGCGGGCACTAAGCATACCGTGGATGAGCATGGGCATATTGTGCTGGTGAATGAGGAGGATGGTAGCGTTGTTGGGGAAATGGAGGGGTACGATGTGGTGGAGGGGCCTGGAGTCAAGCCAGGATCAAAGAGTGAGTGGTCTCACTTATCAATGCTCAAGAGTTTTCCCTGTTAACAGATATTACAGGACCTGTAGAAGTCCAGCTTCCTTCCGAAGGCGAAGGAAACCAAATCAGCGTCAGCAATGTTTCTGAAGAGTACCTCCGGATGTCGCGACACCCGGCGTATAAAGACTCAACAATCGTGCAGACGTCCGCCAGAGCTTCCCGCCTGGTCGTCACTGGATCATCTTACCTGGCGAACGTCCTGACCAGCGGCGCAGAAGGGTTCACCAAGAAGGTTAAGCCCAACCCGAAGCCGATGACATTCTCAGACTCGACGCACACGCGCATTCGCAAAATCGGCAATTTCTCCACCGGCGCAGCAGGCCTCTCGGCCAAAACGGCCGGCCAGGTAGGCAAATATGCGCAGAACCTCGGTGCATCGTTGGGTCGTCGCAAGGATGATTCGGGCAAGCGAAGCAATCCTAACGAATATAAGCCCGGAATGCTCAACAAATCCATGATTGCCTTCTCGACGCTGGCAGATGGGATCGAACAGAGCGCCCGACAGGTTCTGACATCAGGGGCAACAGCTGCCAGCACAATGGTCGCGCACCGCTACGGGGATGAAGCCGGCTCCGTGGCTTCCAACCTGACCGGCGGCGTCAAGAATGTCGGGTTGGTGTACATTGACGCCTCAGGAGTCAGTCGCAAGGCTGTCTTGAAGTCTGTTGCCAAGGGCATGGTTGTCGGACGGATGAAGGATGGCCAACAAGTGGTCGTCGGCGGTGGTGACGGTGGCGAAGTACCTCCTGAAATGGCTGGGGCTGGAACCGGGGCTGGACCGAGTGTCGGGCCTTCTGAGAACGGTGCCCAGGGCGCTGGGCCATCGTCTGGTCGTGGCCCCGTCGCGAGGCGTCCATCGCCGAACCCCACTCCCCCTCCGGCGTACGGTGCACCAGGAACCACTTCACTGGATGGATCGGCCATGACCGGGGGAAAGCGTTGACTGTAGAGTACGCGGTAGATCATAATTATTACGGACCTCAGGTTATTTTTGTTGAAGAACGTTGAATCAATACCATGCTATCTCCCGTTAGTTAACTTATGCGACACCCAATAATACTCCCCGATCACAATCGTTATCCCTGCTATATCCCTTTTGACAAGAAACTAAGGGTCTTAGCACGGTAGCCCCGCGCTGTCAGCCGAACCGCGTCCACTTGACCATAGTTAGAGCTGCACGCTGGTACTCTATGCCTTGAAACCAGACAGCAAGAGCAACTCAAGACGAAATAGATAGTGATACTGGTATTCGCCTGCGTGCATGCGTTCTTCACTACTCTGGAGTAAGGCGTACCACAAGAGACTGGCTAACTACTCCGGAATGATACTCCGTACGTCGTACAAAGTACAGAGTACGAAGTAGACTCTGACAAGGCAGAATGGATTGTCACCAATCATGACATCTAATCTGCGTCCAGAGACAGCTAATTCTGTGTCAGGCCATGTGCCTAATTTATTCAGCAGTTCCCAAGGTTTAACCACTAGGCGTCCTGCTAGGGCCAATTAGGTCCATCCAATGAGACAGATATAGACACGAAAAAACCGGCAGTGCAAAGCGAATGATATCAATGAAAGGGCACCACCGGGGTGGTGATAAACTAATAACCTAGTGTCAACGCCGGATGCACATTTAATGATCTATTTTACCGTGATCCTTAGCCCTTTCCGGGCTTAGCTTGGAAAGCGGCGTCTTTCTTGGACCAGTCCCAAAAGTACACCTAGCTTAGGCAAGTTCCAGGTTTGCGTATGCGCATGTAGCCTTGTGATAGTGGATCTTTTTTTAATTTTTTTCGTATTTTTCTCCCTGCAGAAGAGGGAGGCAAACCTTGTGAGGAATTTAAATATTGGCCCTGTTCTCCCCAGGCGCCATGGCAGCATTTCTTGGATGATGTTTTGAGTTCATATTGTTTTGACACTTCGAGTCTCGTTAATTATTTACTGTGACAGCCGTTTTGGCAGGTCTACCTCTATACAGAGTGCATACCCTCCGGGATCAAGCATTACCAAACAAACATGACATCCAATCTCGACAGCCCTTATGGCTACCCCCTCCGCCGCAACAGCAGCACTTGTCTCAGCACCGAACAAGACTGCGGCCAAACCTGGGGCGTCTGGCGACGATGCTGTCCACACGGCACCAGCTGCGCTGACGACTGCTGCCCCTCTGAAGCTGACTGTCAGCAACGCATCAAATCCAACCCGCACTGCGCCAACGACACCGCAGATTTGTACTCGGCCGTGGACGCGGCTGGGAGTCCAGCAGGAGGGTATTTCTGCTGCGTGCCGGGGAATGTTGGCTTCCAGCAACAGTCGGATTCGTGGGTGGGATGTGCGGATTCGGTGGATTTGTTGAATAGTTCGTATAGTTTGGCGGCGTTAGTTAAGGTGGCTAGTTCTTGTGTGTTCTCTCCTCTTTCCTCTTTTATCTATTTAGCCGTTGACCAATTGCTGATACTTATCCAGCTAGTACGAGCGTCACGGTCTCTTCAACGGCCGCTGCCACAGCCACCACATCCGCCACTACAAATACATCCACGAGGTCACCGTCACCATCACCATCATCATCATCATCATCTGGTACCAACACGGGAGCTATTGCAGGTGGTGTCGTCGGGGGAGTAGCAGGTGCAGCCCTAATTCTCGCATTACTGTGGTTTTTCATCCATCGCCGGAAGAAACAGTCATCATTCGCATCCGTGCCTACGGAGCCAGCATCAGCAGCATCAGGGCACGCGTCGATGGCCACGGCGAGTACAACACACTTGCCGGTAGAATTGCAGAAGACACAACCGTTGGCAGAGTTGCAGGGGACGAACGAGAGACCGCCAGTGCAGGAGCTTGAGGGTCAGAGGGTGTATGAGTTACCGGGGCATCGATGAACGAGATACGGATGAAGATCTGTTTTTCCAGGTATAGACTGCGCTGCATTGGGGACAATAATATTCAGGGCTGATATTCAAAATATATGGTGTACTCTGCCAGCCTGAACCATGGTTGGGCCATGGTGCTAAAGAACCCCTCAACCAGCGGTCGATACTGAGGAACATAATAATATAACTAACTAATAGTTACCATAGTAATAGCACAAACTAATGATAGGATGACACACTGGATTTGGATATAACGTACTCTGTACTATTAGAGTCATTTGAGGATTAATTACCAGGGACTTTCACCCGGATAAGATCGCTGAACAAAGCCGCAACTGGACCCAGCCAGAGAGGTACAGAGTACAAATAATTGCAGCTCTTTAACCATGGAACCAGCAGCACCAGTGCAATGGATTGTAGCAATAGTCCGTGTAATTTTAGCTCTTATTATTCTTTAACGACTTGGTGTTAAAAAAAGAGAAATGACGATCGCCGCAATGCACAAGCACAGAGGCTCAAGCGAGTCGCTTCGAAACATAGTCGACCCCTATTCAGGCGGTGGTGGTAATTATGGACCACGTTCTGATGTAGGATGAGGATGTTGTACTCTGTAGAGTCGTGACTGAGGAATCTTTTCTTTTCTTTTTCTTTTTCTTTTTCTTTTTTTTTCTTCTTATCACGCAGAGTACACTGTACTCCCGTAGTCATAGTAATGGTGGTTGTAATACTTCGTAGACTGTACTCTTACCTCGCAGATTAGCTCTACAGTGGAGAGCTAGAATTAAGGGCTACAACTGCGGTCCCTCCCGTTTTCGTCCCCCCCTCCTCTCTCTCTCTGTCTTCTTTCTCCTCCATCTCTCGATCCTCTTCTCTTTTCCTTTCCTTCCTCTTCCCTGTTCTTTCCCTTTCCTTACTCTCTTCCTTTCTTTCTTCTCGGGTCCTCTTCTTCTCTCCTCTTACCTCCGCCGCTCTTTCTCCCTCACCTCTCCTCCCCCCTTGGCCCTCCGCGTCTCCTCTTCGCGCCCTCTTTCGGCGCCCGCGTTTATCTTGACTTAAAAGGATCAAACGACGGTCACCAGCAGTTCTCCGTTACTCGCGCGCTTCGTTCGTCGATCATGCTCCTCTACGCGGTTCACTTCCGCCCTCAATTCCTGCAGCAGTGTTAAAGCTGATCCTCGACACCCGCCATACGAGAATCTCGGAAGAAGAATAATAATCATAATACATTGATCGAGAAGAAAGAATCAAAACTACGATCAAAGGGTACCCAGTGCAGATCCAACCGAATCGATTCATCGCGTCCGGAGCAGTTGAATTAATTCATCCCGTGTTCTGCGTTTGTTGTCTTGCTTCTCTTTTCCACCTCCCCGAACAGAGAAAGAGAAAGAGAGAGAGAGTATAGGATCACGTCCAGGTCTAGACGTGAAGAATTCCTACGAGAGTGGTGATTTCTGCAGTGCAGATTAGTCGCTTTCTTCGAAAAAAGAATTAAACCACGAGCGGAAACACGAGAAAAAAAAGGTATGACCTCGGCTTTCATCTGACGACGCGTTTGATTCGAACTTTCTTTCGTTGCTGTCCCTAGCCTGGTTCCTTGTTTCCTTATCTTTATTTTATTTTTATTGTTGGAGCACTGTCCAGGCTACACTCCCACTGTTTCTGCACTCCTTCTGCTGCCTCCGATCGTGATTCAAAACTGACGGAATTTGGCAACAGCTCTGGCAGCAGCAACAGAGAACGATTGCGATCGCCGCGCACGTACACACACTTACTAAATCATTTCCCCTCAATATTCGTCTTCCTCAAACGACAGCCCTCTGGAGGGCTCATCCTTTGTTTTTCCTTTTTCTTTTTTGAACGTGTCATAACCTGGCCTCCGTACTGCGATTCCTCAAAACGATCGCATAGCCCTGTTTATCACGTTGCTTTGAAGAACTCTGTTTTGGAGCGAGGTGACTCGACTGTGTCTCCATCTAATCGAAGGTATGTTGTCTGTTGTTATGCAAATGATCCCTCCGTCCTCTCCCTCAACCCCATGCTTTCGCGCGCAGTTGTCGCTGCGTCAGGCCCGCTGTTCTTCATGGATTTGTCCGAGTCCTTGCAGCATTTACGGCAATCGATTGTTTCACTCAGCGCCATCATGAGCCCAGTGCTAAATTTTTTCAGCAGCCTTCCTACATTACGGCCTCAGTAGCGGCTTGATCTTTTGCTTCGGCTTTTTCGGCTATGAGCGAAAATCCCGAGTCCTCCGCCCATGCAGCCCCAGTCGCGACCTTCCCGGCCCCTGCGCCTGGCCAGGGCAGCACCACGCAGCGACCTGATTTGCTAGGTGCCCCTCCGATTCCGCCGCCCAGGACGTCGTCCAACCGTAGTCGTCACTCCCCTCCCACAGAGAAAGGAGCATCAGGATCTCGACACTCGAAGCACCGGTCCGATGACCGCCACGAGAGGAGAAATGACGAGAATCGGTCCCGACGTCAACACGATACTACCGCTTCACCGTCCGAGGAATCTTCGAAAAGGCCAAGTGGATCCGCGGGTGTCCGATCCTCCTTACCTGCATCAAGCAACCCGTCGAACATGGAAACTATTCCATCTCAAGGCACTCTGGTAAAGGAGTCGAGTACGGTCATTAACCAAGTCCTCGTCAGTGATCCATCGGTGGATATTCAACGGGAGCAGGTGCGGCAATCCGGGACGTCTGAGTCACCGCCCGCCAACAAGGATGCGCCGCCAGCAACGAGCGGCGGCGGTCTGGGCTTGGTCGGAAGCGAGGGTGTCGATGACGGTGGTCGTGGCGGGTTGCGGAGTCGGCATGATTACAACGGCAATTCGACCAAGCGCAAGGAATTGACATTCGGCCAGTATGTGCTAGGGCAGACCCTGGGAGAGGGTGAATTCGGCAAGGTCAAGCTGGGCTGGAAGAAAGATGGTACCATCCAGGTGGCTGTCAAGCTCATTCGAAGGGAAGTGCTTGGCTCGAATCCCACGAGACTTCCCAAAATCTACCGAGAAATCTCGATTCTCCGCGACCTCGCGCACCCAAATATCGTCCGTCTTCACGAGATGGTGGAAACAGACCGCCACATTGGAATCATCATGGAGTACGCATCCGGAGGGGAGCTGTTTGACCACATTTTGAACAACCGGTATCTAAAGGATAACGCGGCTCGCCGTCTTTTCGCCCAACTCATTTCCGGAGTGGGTTATTTGCACAAAAAGGGCATTGTCCATCGTGACTTAAAGCTTGAAAATCTGCTACTCGACCGCAATCGCAACATCATCATCACAGACTTTGGATTTGCCAACACCTTCGACCCCGTGGACGAGCTCAGCGAGGAAATCGAGTACAACCTAACCAACAAGGATTTCGTGAAGAAAACAAGACTGGACAAGCCCAATGCCAGGGGCATGCGGCGAGGTGATCTGATGCAGACCAGCTGTGGAAGCCCTTGCTATGCGGCCCCAGAATTGGTCGTGAGTGACTCACTATATACCGGGCGTAAAGTTGACGTTTGGAGTTGCGGCGTTATCCTATATGCCATGCTTGCAGGTTATCTCCCTTTCGACGATGACCCGGCCAACCCAGATGGTGATAACATCAATTTGCTGTACAAGTACATTGTCACAACGCCACTGACTTTTCCCGAATATGTGACCCCACATGCGCGCGACCTCCTACGACGGATTTTGGTACCTGATCCGCGGAAACGCGCGGACTTGTTCGAGGTGGCCCGTCATAGCTGGCTCAACGAGTACTCTCATGTTGTGTCGCACATCACCAGCAGCACCACTATGGTTTCCGATATCGCCAATGCCACCATCCCACTAGGTATGTTTCTTTGTCTTTGTCTTTTCTTTTCTTATTTCGCCCAACGGCATTTTGCTAACTCGGATCCAGAACAACAAAAGGAACCATCGCTTGCACGAAGTGCTTCGGTTCGGGAACCTCCAAAATCTTACCACAGCCCTGTTCCAACCGTGGGGGGGCTCAGCCACCAATCCGGAGACGTTTCGGTGGAGCAGCAGTCCGATCGATCCAAAACTCCGCGAGATGCAAAACGAAGAACAGTCCAGGTCGAATATGTCGCCCCTCAATCTCAAACCACCAGGGGAGATACTGCCGCTACTGGTACGGATTCACCCAAGGCAGAAGGCAGCCGAAGTTCCGCGATTGTGTCACCCAAAGAAGAGAGTTCGAGCTCGAAGGCGTTGGACAACACGGCAGTCGCGAATCCTTCTCAGGCCTCGGGACACCAATACACGCGGCCAACCACCGGTGGCTCTATGACTTCGTTCAACGCTGGCCGCCTATCGCGAGGTTCTTATGGGCAGCCAGTGGCTCCTACGGTCGCTACGACCAATGCTCAAGGCCGTCTCGCACAACCTACGGGCAAGCAGTACATGATTTCTGCTCCTATTCCCCAAGATCCGACGCATGCCGCTACCATGTCCATTGGTCAGCCCAGTGCTCAGCAGCTTCCGCCCAAGTTTAATATGACCCCTCGACAAGACACACCCAAGGGTCACAAGCGATCGAATACGGTCTCTGGGATTGGGGAGAAGCTCTTTGGGCGCACCGGGTCCATTTTCGGCGGCCGCAGTACGCAACCTGGTGGGAGCCGCCAGAGGGCTAGCAGGCGCTACCCTCCTACCAGCATGAGGGAGCCCGTAACGGGTGATGGCACACGCGCATCGGAAGATTCCCGGCGCTCGGGCACCATTGGTTCGAGTAGTCGCAAATATAGCGAGGCGGGTGAGGGTAGGCCTCGTCGGTTCTCGCTTCTACCGGCATCCTTTTCTCTGAGAGGGTTCGGTTCGACCAGCAGATCGCAAACACCCGATGATGACTCGCAAGGTAGTCGCACCACCCACAACCATCGCCCCCATAATCAACCGTCAACCGGTGCCATACGACCCCGTGCTCGCGCTGCCAGTCATGCTGGGCCCGAGAGCACAGGGGGAATGGCGCCGCCGGAGGGCCCATCTGACGAAGTGTTCACCAACGATGTACCAGTTAACCATGACCCGCGCTTTGATCAGCAGTTTGCGAATTTGCATGGGACACAGTCTGCAACATATCAATCTACGGCCTACAGTGGTGCGTCGGCCGAGCAAATGCCTCGAAATGAGCAGGAACAGTATGCCCGTCATCAACCTGCCAACCATTCGGCCCCTAGCTACTTCGATGGTAGTGAAGGATATGACAATGGATCTCGACAATCTATGCATGGACGATCCGGTGTCCTTCAAAAAAACCGAAAGTTTGCCGACGCCTACGAGTATGAACGGGATTTGGCACACCATCCTGGCAGTTCAGGAGCAGCAAGGAAAGTCATGGACTTTTTCCGACGAAGAGCCAAGTCCAGGGCTGGTGATGACCGGTAAAACTATGATCTCACCGGTATAATTGTTTCTGAGCTGCCCTATAACAAAGTTTCCCGCGGAAAGTCGGATATTCTGCGAAGCTCTGGTCTTGCTGCGTTTTGATTCATTGATATGATCTCCCCTCAACGTTTTTTTCTTTGGGCATGAATACAGATGATTTTGCCTGCGGCTTTGCCAGTGAGTTGTACTTGCCAGAGCCCGAGGCAGGATGAATCGAGCACCATCACCACCATCGCCAATATTAGTCTTTGATCTTGGAAGGAGGATATGAGTGGACGTGGCTCTTTTGAGGTTTCCCGTACTTGAAAAGAGCAAGAGAGGTTATTGGATATACCCCCCTTTCCCCCTTGTGATACCCCGATAGCTTGTCCCCTTCTGTTGCTTGCATCGATCGACTTGTCCTCTCTTATTATTATTGTGCCAGCAGCGAACTGTTTGCTCTCCCGCATACGATTACCTAGCATGTGCTTTTTCCCTTACCATTTTCCTTTGTCTGTGTCGGTCAAATTCTGCTGTTCGAATTTCGCTTTTGACTCTTTTCTTTCCGTCAGTATAAAGTGCTCCTGTTTTTGTTGACAAGATCTATCTTTTTTCTTCATTTCTTTCTCCTGGCATGTGTTCTCATGGGATCTTTCTTTCTTTTTCTTATATCCAAGTTTCTTGAGGATAATTTAATCTCTTTTTTCCCTTTTCCATTATCGCATTTCATGTTGTGTATACATACCACTCTGCCCTGTTTGTTCTGATTTCATGTCGGTGGGTTTTGTCGCTGATTCTACTACATAGTACATACAGTACAGAGTACAATATAGATCGTTTCCAACATAGTATTCCTATTTATTTCGTACAATTTTATCCATACTCCGTACTCTCTACTCTATTTTGCAAGCCCGATTCTCACATGACACTCCGACGCCGATCCGCTGAATTGTCAGAATAAAGTTTCCCGGGGACCCTGCGCGAACCTCGGCGCAGGATTGGATGCTTCTCTGCCTCGGAATTACATACTTTCTTGGGGTACCCTAGACTTCATACTCCGATATACTCCGTAGTATAGTAAACAGAGGGAAGGAAGGGAGAGTATGTAACTATGAGGTGGACCATGACATGATCAACGGTGTAAGAAAATAAATATAATATAAAAATTTAGCCTGACCCGCCAAGAGATTAGTGGCACATATTATATATGTACTATATAGTCTGGGCTTATCGGGATGGGACAAGGGGAATATGTAGTGGCATTAGTACGACGGAGTAGTAGCCATGGACAATACCTATCTCACGTCAAAAAGTAAGACGAGCAGATATGTATACCATTTACTCTATGGACTACGGTTGACTATTGCACAAATGTCTTGTGAGATTATATCATATCATTGATATCAGTGGGCAGTAGTCCTGTAACCGCTATGGCTCTATGTACATGGTATAGAGGAAGTAATATCCCGACCCATGTGTGATGGCAAAAGAGACCCCCCTCCCCACAAGAGCCGTTCCTTGCCGTGTCGAAGGATGTTCGAATCAGGGCCAGTGAGACGAAGGAGTAATTGTCGCCGTTGCCATCATATCGCACCACAGACGTAGTCTAGATAGGTGGGATGAGAAAAGAGATGGTTTCTGTGTGTGTGTGGATTTACTCAGTATCCCAGGTACAAGAACCCGCTTGGGGGAGGAGACCGGGAGGCATTGCTGCTGCCGTCGGCGGACGAGTAGCTGTCGGAGCGGGCGCGGATGTCGGGCGTAGGGTATCCCAGGTACAAGAACCTGCCTGGGAGAGAAGGTGAGGATTTGATATCCTTCGATTTAGAGGCATTGGCACTGCCTTCGGTGGAAGAGCTATCGGAGCGTACCCGGGGCGCGGGAGTGGGATGTCCCAGGTACAAGAACCCGCTTGGGAGAGGAGACGGGGAACTACTGCTGTCTTCATTGGAAGAGTAGCTGTCGGAGCGGCCACGGAAAGACTCGTCGTTGAAATCGGCTTCGGGGCCGGATTGGATGGGGGAGAGGACGAGGTACTTGTTGGTGGGAGTTTGGGAATACATCTTGGTTAAAGTTTAGCTTGAGATGCGTGGTTGCGCTATTCGAATAAGTGAGATGCTGAAGTTTTGAAGTGTGATGGAAAGAGTGTTTTGTTTGGGGGGAGTTGGTCCCCTTTATATAACCCAGACCGCTATCAGCCAAGAATCATCGTGAGAATAAGAGGGGACGGGCGAGAACTCCTTCACCTGCCTGTCGATCCCGGAGCATGCAGTAATATTCACCGGTCTTACCCTCTCTGGACGAATAATGCAGACGTGGGGGGGCTGGACTGCGGCGGGGGGAGGACAACTCTCTACACCAGAAGAGTCACCGAGCAATATTAGTGGAACTTCAAGCATTTCTCCCCAGTTCCTCCCAGCTCAAAGCCAAGCCCCCAAGGGAGAAGCAAATAGAGCCAGTATGACACTGTTATCATTGGACATATTCTGTACCCCTTTGCATCTCTTGGCTCCGGTCGCGCCATGGGCCTGTCTGGCGATCATCCGCGGGTGTTATCTGGTCTGTTCGGGTCTGTCAGTCTAGTCAGGGCTATTCAGTCACGTCACCAGGTACTACTTATGCGTTGTTCAATGCTTCGCAAGCCATGATAAGATAACTCCCGGTTTTGCGATAAACGGTCTTTTAAACGTCAACTGATTCCTGCATTATTGGCCAATCTTAGACCGACATCCAGCCTCGGATGATCAGCAACCAGGAAGCGTAGCCAAGAACCACTTCGCCCACGACTATTGAATACCGCTGTGGATTGGCCCATCCACTTGCCGGTTAGCCCATGCACTTTTCTGTTTGCAAGATCCGTCGACTTTCGTCTTCGCTTTTTTGTCCTCCCGACATTCTTCCCAAGACAACCAGTATTGGTCACTTGATCCATTATGTTTGGTCTCGGCTGCTTGGCAGAATGGAATCTCGTAGTAGAGATGACTTGGCGCATTCTCAGGTTCATGGCAGGAAGGGGGTTGTTTCTGGGATTGCCCTTGTAGAAGATGATAGCAGGCTCAAAGTTGTATTATCCCGGGTGCTTGCTGTGCATAGTCTCTCTCCGTAATTGGATAACGATTACGAGATGTCGAGAATCCGGATTAACGTCTCGTGGTTAGTGCTATGGCAGCGAATCCGAGTGCCATTGTCAAGAGTATGACCACATCTAGCAACGAATAAACGAGCTGGCATTGAATCTGGTGAACTCCGACTCTGCACCGACTCTGTAACGGCCGAGAAAAGGCGAAGGAGAAAAACGACGCGCAGTCACGTGCCCAGAGCCTCCTGCGCCAAACGGCAACGACGAGCGAACAGCGCCGCCTTCCTTTCTCATCATCTTCAGTTCAGCGGCATCCATTCTCTTCCTAAAAGAGCCAACGGCGGCTACAGCACCACAGAAGCCATGGTGGGTCAAGCTGTCGAGTCTCGCTGATTTGGCGCCCTCTTACCCAAGTTCAGCGTACGCGCCAATCTTGAATATGCCCCTTCGGACAGCCCCGGCGGCTGCCCCCAAGCCGTACCAGATACCAGCGCTTCCATTCATCTGCCGCAATAGCGGAACTTGCTCTCCCAAGGCAGAAAATGTCGTCGTGCACACCATTTTGTGGGCTTTGGCTAATCCATAGGCCGAGCTTTCTTTGTTTTGTTCCGCCAGACCACAGTCACACTGCCATGCTGTATGCTGGAGTGAGACTCGATTCCGCTCGCACACAGTCACGATGAGGCAAAACTCTACCAGTAATCTGATGAAATCTTTGGGTCATTCAATTAGCATAAGCTATTCTGCGCCGCAAGTGACCTTGAGGTCCGCACCTTCCTCGTTCTTGCAGATATCACCAACTGCGCCTTGGAGTTAGGCCGCAGGTCTTGACTGTTTCAAGTGAAAGGCTCCTTGTGATAATAATTATGTTTTGTAGATCAATTGATCTAGCCTCAAGAGTTGCTGCTCTCAGCCTCCCTGTGTTCGAGCTGACCATCGATATCCCGCCTTAGGGTGTTGTTGTGTGGGACAAAAGGCATAACAGAAGAAGCAGCGTTTGCAACAATACTCCCTGAAAAATTAACTGGGGGGAAGAGGAAAAGAAACAAGTTGGAAGAGGTAAAACAAAAGGCGCACTCGATGCAACCTTCTGATCAAAGCAGGAGGGTCAAGCTCTCACCTGCCGCCCGCTATCACGGCCGGGTCCTCCCCGAACGTTCCAATAACCGGATAACAGACAGCTGGAGAGGAGATCGCAGACTTCAGGGTACAATCAGGCTCTAGGATAAAAGTTTGTTGACTGAGAGCAACCAGGCAGACAGGACCCCTGCGGGAGGGGGCTGTTTTTTGCTACGAATGATCTTTCCTATTGCTGTCTGTGATTTTGCTCGGCTGAATATGATCACTCGCTTGCGGCATAGCCCTGGTCTGGACAAGCATTGTTGGCTCTTCCGCAATAACTGATTCGATAAATGCGGATGTCATTCACTACTAGCCTGTGTGACTGCCTAGTCCAGGCCTCGCCTCGCACCATGTCTTCAGCAACGTGATGTCAGAGCTTCTATTACCAACAGTACTGTTGCGAATGACTATTATAGTCTGAAACGGCGGCCCTGTTACCCTCCATCAAGGTGGTCTTGACAATCACTATTACTCACTGGTCTCATTTGACCAGGCAGACCCCTTAGACTTGCGCACCGGGCCGCATGTCATTCTCTCTTAATGATCCACACAACCGCTCTTTTCTCTGGGCCTTGGTGTTGGGAAAGCCATATCCATAATTTCCCAAAAAACAAGCTAAGCCTTGATTTGTCGCTGAATGTGTTGCGCGTTGGGGAAGGGATCTCAATTGCGACAAGACGTAGAACAAATAACCAACGTGTTTACGGCGCAATTATCAACACCGCCAAGCGGAAAGGCAGGAAGAAGAGGGAAAGACCAAAAAAAGAAAAAGAAAAAGAAAAAGGAGGGGTGGTAGAAAATAACAGATGCACTGATTTGTGTTTCCCAGTTTACAGCGGCGTCGCGGCACAGTTTGACCGCAGTCGACTCACCTCCGTCAACCATTTGAACAAGGGCTACAAAAAACGGTTATATAAACTCCGTTCCTGAACCCATTTGAATACCTGGAATATCGTAAACATCCTTTTCCATTTCTCTTTCATAGAGTCCGTTCCATAATTTTCAAGTCTTTCCATACTTGATTAAATCCTTTGTTCGCTCGGACCACCCTGTCCGTCCACTCTATAAAAACCGAAATTCCTCTCTTTCTTGGATTTCATATTTTTGGATAAAATCTTTCCAATATGTGTGTTGTATACTACTTCAAGTACGACTGCGGTTGTATCAAGCAGGCTTCCGAGCCGGTGTACTGTGCAGCTCGAGGTACACCATCTTGCAAGGGCATGCGGCAAGAAACCGCGTCCAAGCGGGCTACCGATGCCCTAACCATGGCTGAGTGTATAACAATTATACAAACAGGGTAAGGTTACACATGTCTATGGAGGTGGCATTTACTGATGAGACTCTAAAGGTCCGTGCAATTAATTATATGGGAGACTTCAACAACAACTCGGAACTCTGAAATGTCAGGTGTCGGTTCGATACTACATACGACAAGACGACTACTGGCTACTACCTTTCTCCCATGTTATTTGCCGATTACAGATACTATAGATCTCGCGAAATGTGTGTGTGTGGACTACCATCGAGGAGGACTATATATATCCATTGCCCTTTCTTTTTTCTTCTTTTCTCTTTTTCTTTTCTTTTTTTTTGGGGGGGGGGAGGAGGAAGAAGTAAGCATACATTGGCATTTCCCTGATTTTCATTGTCACTTCTCGTTGGAATGGGGCGCAAAAGGAGCAAATCTGTCTCCTGTCTCCATTATTCCCTTTGTCTTGATGCGTGTTCTTTTCCTTTTCAGTCTGTTCTTGTGTCCCATAATCCCCTTAATTGTACTGCTCTGCTCTACTCTGTTCTGTCATTTTCTTCGTGAAGGGCCCTTTCACCTGCGTTTATTTGTTTTGGGCATTCTTGTTTATTCGAACTAGCGAAGGGGCTCAAGCCAATCCAATACCTTGATTTATTTGTTGCATTAGATTGCTTGTTGCTTTTTTTGCTTGCTGTCAAAGACTATATATGTTCAATTATCATTGTTGCGATTCCTCTGATAGCCTCGCCACGTTTCGGTATAACTCAGCTTCCTGATAGGGATATATACAATTTCTCAACCGGTAAATGATGATCTCTGTGGTGCCTAGCCTCGTACAGCCAACAGCCTTAACCAAGAGTATGCGACTTGAGTTCGTACTTTCTCCTCACATATTATGAAAATCTAGTTCCTATGAAGTATGGAGTAGCAAACGAGTAGACGCTAATTCACGCGCGTCTTTCAAATCATGCAGCGGATGACTCGGGACTGGAAACCGACCAAAAAAAGAAAAAAAGCCGCTATATTTGCCTCCACGATGATCTGTCTGATACGCCAATAGCTAGTGGCCCGAGCCAACCCACCTAACTTGATGGCGCACACCAAGTGATCAGAGAGTCATCGGATATGCAAGAAAGGGCCCTCGGATAGGGTTTTGTTTGCCTTGAATGGCTTAGTACAATGCGCTATGATGCGACGAGTACGCCACTTATGCTTTGATGCGGGTTTGTCCGTCAGCTTGCAATTTTCATATCTGGCGCAGATAGAGAGAGAGGGAAAGAAACAGGAACAAGTATAGACTCAAGGCAGCGTCCAAACCAAGGCTCTCGGCCTGAGACTACCTCGTGGCAAGGCTCTTTGTCTAGAAAGCCACGAGCGTATTTCTTTGTCCTCGTGGAATGTTCTTATGACGTTCCGCCTTTCGGGTAAGCGTGCCACCGCGTTTTCCGGTTCTGGTTGTGCAGGGGTTCGTGGAGTGACAACAAAGGGAAGGACGCGATTCGACAGCGAAGTGAGCCGCAATTGATAATGATAGGACGAGGAACCAACAAGACAAAATGAGACCATGCTATTCGCGCTAGCTTTTGTGTTTTTCTGCATGTTCCGGCGATAAGTTGCAATGCCATTCTAGCCAGTGAGCGTTCATAAACCACTGTCTTCCCCAATGGGTGGGGAGGTACTTCGCGAAGCGTGTGAAGTGCCGAAGATGACAAGTATCAGCTGATGTTAAGTCACTGGGGTTTTAAAGTGAGGGGAAAGAAGGAAAGTCAAGTCCTGCGTTACTTCATACTCAGTGAACCACCTGGTCGAAAAGTCGAATGGCGATCAGCATTGGTCGTGATTGACCTCATTTTCGTATCAGGAGGGAAATGATTGCCGCCAGCTGAATCGTATAATTCGGAATGTGGGCCAGTAGCAGTTTAGAGCATACCGTCTATTCCCCCGGAGGCGCAGGCTCAACCAAAACGTTCGCTCCAGTATAAGTTTCTTTGTTCGGCGCATTTAGAGTTGCGGCAAAGGCTAGTTGCCAACAAGTGAGCCATGGCACAGGAGCAGGGATTTCTCGAAACAAACGAATTTTGCCGTTATGCAGCTAAAACTCGCACCACGAAGCGTATGGATCATGTGGAGGAGCCATTTTTGTTCTCGAGCGCTCCAAACGCTGTACTCCAGAGTACGGCCAAGTTGCGGTGATTCCGATGGTTTAGGGCTGGCGAGCCTGAGCAACTATGTACCATATTAGAGAACATGGTTCTCGTGAAAGACTTCAACGATAACTAAACAGAAGATACCAGTTACATGATGGCTATTACCTCTTATCCTCCTAAATCAGAATTCTGCGACGCCGCATCTGCGCCGCTTTTCTCTGCCTTCTTTGTTTAGCCCAGTCGGGCGAACCAGAATGCTGGAACACCCCAGTCAAAGGCAGTAGGGGAAGCCGGTGTTTCATAGGGCCTCACATGCTTAAGGAGTTCAGTTTGGATATCCATTGAAGTCTTTCAGGTTTGATCACTGTATCAGAGCCAATGTTGACCAAGCGATGCAAAAAGAGGAACAAGTGACGTCGAGGTCGGCTGCTGCTCGAGATCACGTGATCCATGCGGCACGTGGGCTCGACGTCCCCGGAAAGTCGAACTTTCGACGGCGTCCACTCACTCCCCGTATGTGTCCATAACGTCGCTTTTCACTTCTTCGCACGTCGAGGATTTCCGCAGCACATGTAATGTCCATAGACGTCAACTGGGAGACAGCCACCTCTGGACCGGACGGGGAGGCTCTGGCTGAGCGCATCCGCTCCTTCATCCACGATAAATTCCAGCAGGTGGCCCTCCCACGCTTCATCCGCTCTGTACATGTCCATTCCTTCGATTTCGGAACGATTCCTCCTGATCTTCAGATTAAGGATTTTTGCGAGCCTTTCGCCGACTTCTACGAGGAAGATGAAGATGATGAGATTTCAGAAGTCTCCGAAGAGCTCGTCTCAGAGCATGGCAGCACTAGCGTCGCGAACGACGATAACCCATGGCCCGGAACGCATTCGGAATTCAGCGATCCTTCTTTTCAGAACGAGCTTGCGATGAATAGCCAGGCACTGCGAGACCCGTTCGGGGATCGAGGTTACCCCTCGGCGCTACGGTCCCCAATGGATCACCTGAACTCCCACTTCCTGCCGCGCACTGGCACGCCGGGTCTTCCCGTAGGAACCTCGACGTTGGGGTATCATCTTATGTCGCTTGGGGCGCTGTCGGGAACACAAACACCCTTGGCCGCAGTGGCGGGTGGCTCACCGTTTGCGAATGGTTGGTCGGATTCTGGGATCGGACCAGCAAGTCGCATGCGATTGGAGAAACCATCCGCACTGGCGTATCCTTACGCAGCAGCGCAGCAACAACATCTCCAGCAACAGCAGAGAAGAATGGAGACTGACCTCGACACGGGCTCCGTCTCTCGACCCTCAACCGCGAATACCCCCCCTTCTACTCTGGACAACAGCAACAATGGTGCCGACGACCCCACCTCTACTGCTTCCATCCGGGGGTCCACCAGTCACGGATTACTCCATTCCCAGAAAGAACCGCATATAGGCGACCCCCCTTCATCCGCTGCTACCGGCGGCCATCTCCCCCAACAGCCAAGCACACCCTTTCAACCTCCGCCGCGCTTTCGCGAACGAAAACCCGAGGATTTCCAAGTCCTCTGCCACGCCAAGTATGCCGGCGACGTGCGGTTATCCCTAACGGCCGAAATCCTACTCGACTACCCGATGCCGAGCTTTGTGGGCCTTCCGCTGAAGCTGAACGTCACGGGTATCACGTTCGATGGTGTCGCGGTCGTTGCTTATATTCGCAAGCGTATCCATTTTTGCTTCTTGTCTGCGGAGGATGCAGATGCTTTGATTGGGTCGGAGGAACGGCAGCAGCAGCAACAACAGCAGCAGCAACAAGATAGCATTAATGGACGTCCAGCCGGGGAAAAGCGGCAAGGTGGTCTGTTACAAGAAATTAGGGTCGAGAGTGAAATCGGTCGCAAGGAGGATGGAAAACAGGTCTTGAAGAATGTGGGCAAGGTCGAGCGTTTTGTTCTCGCCCAGGTGCGACGGATCTTCGAGGAGGAACTTGTATTCCCTAGTTTTTGGACATTTCTTGTTTGATTAGGAAGAGAGAAAGGTCCGCATTATGGAATGGAGTTCTGAGTGATGAATTATCAGCGTGCATTGCATTCTACTGAATTACTAGTGATATCAGAAACCAGCGCATCATCGTTCCCAGTAATAACAAAGATTTACATATAATAACTGCAATGCGAACCCATATCAAATATCAAATAAATTGAACAGTGCAAGCGACATGTATTTCCTTGCAACATCTCCATTCATTGTGAGACAGACCCCAAACGTCATCCACGGGCAACCATAATCATGCAAAGTGCATCAAAGCTCCCCGAGCCGAAATATTCTCGAAAATCCAACCGTCAACCACATGGCCATGAAGGCCTAACTGCTGGAGAGGATTCTCGCGGGCTGTAAGACGACGACCTCACTTACAGCTCCTTCTTAGGAGCATCAGACTTCTCAGAGACCTTGTCACCAAGGCTGTGGTACTCGCGGGTCAAACCCTCAGCCTGCTTCTTGAGAGTCTCGATGTCGCGGTCCTTGGCTGCAAGTTCATCCTTCAAGCTGCCAATTTCGCCAAGGTCACCGGCCTGCGCGAGACGAGTGGAGTCCTTTCCGCCAGCCCGCTTGTCGCCCTGGAGCTGCTTGACCTTGTCCTCGAGTCGGAGGAGCTCGAGGATCATGGTGTAGGTGCGGTTGAGGATCAGGGAAAGGAAGAGCGTGAAGCCGCAGAGGTACATGTTACGTTGGGAGTAGAACTTGCGGGCTTGGACCTCCATACGGTCGGAGCCAAAGGCAGCGGCACTGTCCAGAAGCATATAATGGTTAGTCCAATTCGTCCGGCCAAGAAAGAATTAAAAATGAGGGAGATTTACCCCATGGCACCACCTTCCTTGCCGAACGATGCCAATTCAACCTGCACTCGGTACACGCGATTGACGCTATCGATAAAGAGGATCAATATGAATATAAATGTTATCTAGACATATAATCCTGTCTGTTAGAGAATATAGTAAGACCACAAGTGTAAGGTGCGGCTCTTTCTCACCTTTAGCCCATATTGTAATTTCGCTACTACCGGACTCTCCGAGATGAAGGTAAACAGCTTCCGCTTAACGGGGAAGGGAAGAGGGACGATGAGACCCATGAAGACGGCCATCTCAAAGACCAAAAGGCAGAAGACCTAATATAAAGCAAGTAGCACATTGTTAGCCTATCGTTGAATTAAGAATTGATCGATGTAAGAGAGGGTAGCAAGAGGCCGGGTTGGTCTCGCAAGCTAGCAAGCTACAAGAGGTTGCAGCCTGCAGTAGTAGTCCCCGTGCACAGTTCGAGAGCTGGGGAAGGGATGCAGTTAACACGTACAAGGCTGTAGTAGAGAGTCATTGTGCCTGCCAAAGATGTCGAGCTAATTTTGAAAGCTCGTGTGGGATTATCTGGCTCAGAACGTGGGAGCCTGAGATCGGTTCTGAAGGGAGTTCAGTAGCGAACAGTAGAAATGTGAAGTCACTAAGTGCCACTGAATGTAACACAATAGCTTGAAAAAGTGAATCGAGCTCTTTATATCTGAGGAAGGATGTGTGGAGGGACTGAAATCAAGAAGATGTTGTGTGGAGAGAGATTGACAGGCTGAGGTGGTCTTATGCAGAAGACGTCATCGAGGCCTGGGTCACGTGACTTGTTGGAGCTTTATGTTTTTCTGTGCCGTGAATCCTGATGTCGGGATACTGCCTGTACTCACTGCCCTGGCAGTGGAAATGTAATGAGCACTGCGCAAGAAGTCCTAGATAGATGAATCAATCATCTCATTACCTCTCTGAAGCCGTCACGCATACCTAATTGGAATAGTCAAACCACAGGAACTAATACAAGACTACGCAATGATATGCTGCTCTCGTAACTTTCCTGATCGTCTGGAATTGGTGCTGGCATTTAACATGTACGTACTTCACCCGGACTTATTGCTAGACTACCGCTTAACATTGTATGTACCTTACTCAACCCTCCGTCTCGTAGGCGTTGGACTTGTGCTTAGGTTCGAACTTGAAGTCCTTGTGTGCCGGGCCCAGGAACATCTCCCTGAACGCCGTGTTAACGAATGTCACTGGTTAGGGTAGTGATGGTGAACAAAACTTACGTTATCTTGATCCAGTCCTTGTAATGATCACTGCCCATGAGAGTCTCCAGATCATTCCTACCCCTCCAAACAGGCGGTCTATCCTGGATATGCGGCGGCAGGTACTCAAGCAAACCTATAGGGACGTAACGGTAGGCAAAACTCAGCCACTCGAGCAAGAACCGACGAGTGGTACCGATACCAAACTCATCGGAGCCCCAGGTCTGGAGCCCGAACTTGGCGAACTTCTCGACGTACGAGAGACGCTCTGACGCTGACTTGTCAAGGTACTGGCCGGTTTGGATCTCCTCGAAAACCCACGGCTTGATGAGCGCGCCTCGGCCTACCATGACTGAGTCGACGCCAGCGTTGTTGATATGATCGTCATAGTCGTAGTGCGAGTAGCAATCTCCATTGCCGAGGAAGTAGACCTTACCGCCGTTTGGACGCGTTCGCTCATCCGGCTCGCGGATGGTGTCGGTGACTTTGTCGACCTTCTCGTTGAGTCGCTTAATGAGGGCGGAACACTCAGCGATGTAGCTCCAATCGGCGAGTCGGGTGTACCGCTGTTGTCGGCTTCGGCCGTGCAGAGTTACGGCTGCAATACCGGGAGGACCGACATCAAGCAGGCTCGATTCGTAGCCTCCGAGGACAAGACGCTCGGTAAGTTTCAAGGCATTCGGAGCGTTATCTCGGGTTCCTGTACGAATCTTCACCGTGATAGGGATCTGATCGGACACTGCATTCATGCCCCGCAAGATCTTCTCCAATTTCGACGGATGGTCGAGCAGGGCGGAGCCAGCGCCTTCGCGGTACACAAGATCAATGGGACAACCACAGTTCAAGTCAATGACACGCAGGTTCGGCGTGTATTTTGCCAGCACCTCTGTGGCCTTCAAAGCCTGCCAGGGCTTGTTGGCCGCAATCTGCGCGCCGAATTTGATATCCTTGGAATTGTCATAGCCCTGCACCACGCCCTGCGAAGGCGAGACGGACGGGGGCAGCATCTCAGATTCATGCGCTCTCATCAAAGCCCACTCCGACTTCGATCCCTGGATCAATGGCATACTCATCGCCATCTCCGAGTAGGTGAATTGTGCACCAAGCTCTGAGCAGAGTCTCCGGAAAGGAAGGTTTCCCTGTGTGGTTAACGGGGCCAAAGCCGGGGTCTCTGGGCCGAAATAGATGCGCCTCTTCTCCGACGGCAAGAAAGGCTGCTCAGTGAACTGGGCTCGGCTCGCCTCCCTTTCTTCCTTAGCCTGCTCGCTAGTTTCTTGCGCTTCACCGTTCCCGTTTTCATCCTGATGGCGGCTATGTAGCTGCTTTTCTAAATCTCTTCCCGTCTTTTCGAGCCATTTCGAATACGCATCCGCTCGTGGGGTCCCGATCCTCTTTCTCGACAGGGCGACCTTGTCCTCGTTCGAGACAACATTAGCAACGCCGTCCTCCGTGGCACACGAAACGAGAGGCTTCGCCCTGTTTTTGCGTTCCTCGTCCTCGACCAAAACCAATTCCTTCCGGCCATCAGTCGTCTCTTGCTCTATCATGTGCGACCCCACAAACCGACACTTCCACCCGGCGTAACATTTACCCCGCGCATTCCATACAGGACACACGTTGTCAAAAGTTGCAAGGTCCTCCCGCTTGTGCTCGCTCAGGTAAGTGCGCAAATTATGTTCGAACCGGCACTTCTCGGCGAATTTACATTCCCGCGGCGAGAATTCAGGGCTGAACACCCTAGTCGGACAGAGAGCTTTCGCATCTTGTGATCTGCCAAAGGTGCGGTTGGTGTTCTGGCCGGTGGGCTTCTTTTTCTTGTCCTTCTTCTCGCCCTCACGTTCTTCGTGGGGCGCGGCTTCGGCATTGTCGTCGGGGCTCGTTCCGGGGACGTGCTGGGTGCCTTTCGACTGAACGATGAATCTAAACACAGAGTCATGAATTAGTATATCATCCAATTGTTCCCGCATAAAGAAGAATGGATTAGCGCCCAACATACTCAGCTTTCACAGGAGCAATGCCCTTCCGCTGACCATCGACATGCCCATTAGGCGCGGAGGAACTATCCTCTTCCTCCAATCTTGCTTTCTTTGCAGGAGGTTCTTCTCCAGCAGCGTCTGTGTCTGCAGCTGTAGCGCCGTCTGAAGGACCATGTTTTGGGGCGCCGGTCTCTAAGTTGGGGTCGTCTATCTCCGACGACGGCTGCGAACAAGCAGTTGCGGAGTCCATAACTGTTATTATTTCCGGAGGTCAACGCCAGCCGGTGATCGATTGGGAATGCAAACGAAGCAACTATTAACGGTCTTTAAATTACGGTGCTGGCTGTTTTCAAAGAAACCCAGTCCGCGTCTCTCAACCGCAATTTGTTTTCCCGGGGCAAAAGCCAAAAAAGTTGTGATGGGGAAGTTTCAAAAATAAAATAAAAACCGATTAGATCCCATTTGCATTGTTTGCACTACACGCCCGCTGTGGCGCAACAGTGGATGTGGCTTAAAAGAATTATGATTACCTCAGCAGGACCGTTGGCGGCACGCGGAATACAAAATTGTACGGATTACGGTAAGATACTGGTCGTAATATAGCGCCTAGTCATCATTGGCTGCTTGTTCTGGGCGAACGGGTCGTAGTGGAGCATAAGCCCACCGAAAATGAACCTTGTTTCCCGTTTTCTAGAAGCCGGGTGTCTCAAGTAATACGCTGTAACAGTATCGACGGTTACAGTTGGAGTTGGAGTTGGAGTTGGGGTATTTGGAGATGTACAAAGTAGCTGCAGCATATTGACTCTTTGAACTTATACTACGGATCTTTTGTGATATCTGCTTTTTAAATTGGCTTGTGTCTTTTGTACTCCGTACAGAGTAATTCTGGGTGATGGCACCGACTGAAAGATCATCAGAATTCTGGAATCAGCTTGTTCAGGTACCCCTAAAAATATAGGAAGCTGTGTTGTCTTTCTGGGCGTCATCATCATCCTTCATTAAATAGAGACTTGAAGGGGCAGTCTGTGAAAGGCGGATTTCATGCTAATCTCTACAAGTTTCCATCATTTGGACTGACTTGAAGGACATTAACATTGAGATTTATCCCTATATTTTCTTGGATTCATCATCAGCAATGAGGAAAACTTAGATGCGCAAGACACGCCTGTCGTTGAACCCACTGTGCAGACAACTGGCATTCCACAACTCAACACAGACAAAGCAGATGAACACTTATCTTGACTTGAGACGCGGATGAGAATGAGCTCACTTCTGACGACAACCCATCGAAGCTCGCGGTGCAGATAATGACGAGGAAATTGACATTGTTCACGCTATTGAGGTTCGCAGAATTGAGGATAATGAACTCCTTCCTGATGGTATGGGCTCCATTAAATCTCGCAATGCAAGCAGAGACAAGGAACCTGGCAACGGTGACACAACCCAGGGCCTAAGAAGGCACCGGACCCAAGCCTAAGCAGCCCGGCAGATGGGGCAAGGTTTGCAAGAACAAGAACCAGAAGAAACCGAATCCTTAGAAGGATGGCTACTGGAAGACCAAAATATCAACGTCTCATGATACTATCAAAAGCATGGAAGATCGGATATCTCTGGGCATGGAGTTTTATTAATGATTCAAATTTTTTTGTTTATTCATCTGGAGATCCTGGTTTAGACTTCGGATTTATTTATGGGTAAAGCACAAAAAGAAAAAGACATACTGGTAAGCAACCATCAACAAGCATTTCTACTTTAGTATTAGTGTGCCATTTTTTGTTCTGTCTGTTGTAGGTTATCTGCAGTCAATGCGGTATAAGAAGAATATGAACCCAAGACTGACATTAGAAAAGCCCTGCCGAGCAAAAATCCGCGTGCACCCTGACACTGTGTTCTGGAGCATCATGTGGCATCCAAAGTAACTACAACAGGGGATTAGACATCACCTTCCTCTGAAAAAGCAAAGCCACTTCCCCTGGTTTCCTTTGGAACAGCACCACTTTTCTTTTTTTTTTTGGGATAGGACTCTTTATTCCTTTATTGGAGTATCACCTCTCTCTCTTTCTCTCTCTTTCTCTCTCTCTCTCTCTTTATTTTTCCTTTTTGCTGTATACTAGTAAATTCAAGCCATCTGCCAATGTTAACCACTATGACCCCACAATAGCTTTCGATTTGTAAGGTCACTAGTAAAACGATCGCTGTGGTCTGAGCTTTGCATCCAACTCCTCACTATCATAGGCAAGAGTCGAAACTGTCAATCCCAATAATCTTCTATGGCTCAGGCGGTGACAGGCGGTGTGCCCGGTTGGAACAAAACAAAGTGAAAACTGAACCAATCAATATCATTATTTTTCGAAGGTTCGGGTACCTGCAGCACTTCGCATACGCCGCATTCCTGAAGACTTCTAAGCACCTTCCACGTGGCCGTCATGAGTCTTTGAGAATTGTGTAATGAAGACCATGATCACTTATGGTGTCCCCCCCTCAACCAGAGATCTTTGTTGGCGATAAGCCGGTGATATCTTTCAGGCCAACCAGCTTCAACAACAACTGTGGAGAAGTTATGAGTTGCAGGTCGAGATACACTGATCAGGTTCAATGGATGATGCTTTGGGGAGTTGGAAGCAAAGTTTTCAAAGGTGTAACCCGCTGACAACTCGAGAGCCTCATCGTCATAATCAGAATAGAAACCATGGGCATACGCAAGCCTCAGCTCTCTGCCGAGCCATCTTGTATGGCTGCTTTGTATGAAATCTGGAGGTCTCGTATCAAGTTCTTTCTCATTGGAGTTTTACACCGGTACCGCTTGCCTCTATGTCCGCATATCCAGCCAGACTTGAGGCAACGTGCTGGCCAATAGCTGGGTCAGCGTCGTGGTACACTAAGACTTTGCCAGCCCTGGGTGTGTGTCGAAGCTGGTCTTGGCCCGATGAAAGAGAGCCAGGGAGTCGGTGTCTTGCACTGAACTAACCATGATGGAAAGAGACGTTGATGGATAGTTGCTGATGAATATGAAGGACAAACTCATATAAATATTATATCATGTGACTCCTAATGAGTTAGAAAATGTTTCTGAACGACAGCCAAGTATGATGCAATGCCAGTTCCGATAGTACTTTTATTAGACTTATTCCAGATTCATTTACCCTAGGGCTACAGGTAGAAGGGAATATTCAGTGCATAGTGGTATTATGCAATTTGATGCAGATAATATAAATACTGGTACTAGAACCCTTTCCTCAAGTCAAATCGTGTGTTGAATGGATCTGCCTGGGCTGAATCTGGTTTCCCTAAGGTGATTCACCACCACAGCCTAGTTACCAGAACCTACATGATACAGATATGCATTCCATTGACAGCGGGAAATCGTCGAGACTGAATCAAAACCAGTGGGTCAATATGGCCCTGAAGAGAGCTGTAATGATAGAATGTGAGGCAGAGAATGAGGCAATAACAATAATAAGAGGAAAGCAATTGCGCGAACTGAGTAAGAAACGACTGGTTGATCGACAGACAGACACTGTAGTTGAGAAGTGTCTAGAACTGTAGTCAGACTACCAAAGAAATAGGCGGCCCCTTCCTGTTGAATTCCGCAGGGACAGCTCCAACCGAGCCCCTAAGAAAACGGGTGAGACAACCGTAAAGATATTCCCGACTACACCATGACCTCAATTTCCCAGCGCAGGTGCTTTGCCAACCCATTCAGAATCTTCGGGCAACTGATCTAAAACCCAAGCTGCCATACTCTTCCTAGACAAGAATATCGAATCGCTGCCAGACCCAGTAAATGTAGCATTTACCGGTGCAGCAGGGCCATCGTTAAGAACAGGCACACGAAACAACGTCCACTTCAGCTGTGAGGTATCTTGGGATGACACGAATGCACCGAGCCCGTTGAACTCCTCGTAGCCAGGCCTGAAGAAGGTCTTGATGAGAAAAATAACTGCTTTCCACTTGAGGGCATCCTTGTCTTCGGGAGCACGGAATGAGCATGTGGCAAGCACCAGGGCTCTTTTGTAGTTATTGGCAATGAGAATTGGAAAGATGCTCTTCATAGCGTCAGTCACAGGCTAATCTATTAGTTAGTATTCATTCAAGTGTTCAACAGAGGAATCTTGACGTACTGTTCCCTTGGAACTCGGAATAGGTCCTGCAAATGAGATAAAGACCGTGGGACCAGAGCAGGCAGCCTGCTCGAAACTAGAAGTATCTTCTAGAGTTCCCTCCACGACTGAGACATTCGCATTTTCTGAGATCTCAGTAGGAAGCTTGGCTGGATTCCGCACGTAAAGGGTCAATTTGTACCCTTGCGCCAATGCAGCATTGCAAAATTCTATGCCAGATGGACCTAATATACGATGAGAGACAATCTTCAAATGGAAGGAAACACGATTCGCTCACTCACCAGTGGCTCCGATAACCAGGATGTGTGTCGCCATCTTCCAGGTACTTTGGAATAAGCTATTAGTCTGTATCCTGAAAAATCCAGAGCTTTAGTAGAAGCGTAATCCTGCCTAGGTGAGTGCAAGTTTTATCTAACTCGGGGATGTGGTGGCCAACATACGGAGTAACAGCTTCATCCTCCGGGCCGACTTTTATGCACTTGATGACATCACATGAAAGTTACGCACAGGCATAAGATAAGATAGGAAATGCGTAATTTATGCCCAACATAAAGCCCACAAAGTTTCCTGTATCACTGGTTAGACTGTACTACGAGTACTGTATTTGATTCGGAGGCAACGTATTAGCTAAATTAGGCATCATGACTCGCGTGGCTTATGGCTTACGGTGCTCCGTGGTCCATACAGGGGGAATTGTTTTGACTACTACGGAGTACTATCTGAAGAGTCGTGGGAAGCCTGCTATTTACCTCGCGTGGATAGTAGTCCTCAAGATTCACGCCCTACCTTGAAGGTCATATTCAGGACAGGCCAGCCGAGGCACATGTGGTGACTATGAAGCGGTGTAAACGCGCAAACCATAGCGTCTCTTAGTATACTACCTCTTCTCGGCACTCCTCCGTCCTATATAATATTCCATACTTACAACACAACCCACAGAGTCGCGTTTGGCGCAGCTTTTACGATTCAGCGGGCGAATGGCCACTAACTCGCTAGTCGGGGATGGACAACGTCAACGATTGCTTCTGCCGTTTTTCTAGCGCTAGCGCTAGAACTGTTCCATACTCTCGTACAGGTGGAGTAGGACAAAGATTGCGACTTAAGATAGTTTATTTCTGGCAGTCGAGGGTGATCAGATGCTTGAAGGGTATACTCCGGAGTACAGTACTCTGGAGGCCATGCTCGGGACGAGGAGTGGAATAGGAGCGGTGGGTTGATTGACAGATGTCCTACTCTGTTAGTAGGAATAGGACTCCGGAGTACGAGTAAGGCCGCGCTTCTTTCGGCGTTATGAAGCCAGCCTTGACCACCTGGTCAGTGCTCATAACGTTTATCGATATCCCTCAGTCCTGGACAAAGAATCTTGCACCATAATGTGGGGTAACAAACTGCGTCTCGATTACTACCACTTGCTATTACTGCTACTCTAAGAGAAGAAGCAGTACTAGTAATAGATACTAGATCATCATAAACACCGTGGGAGTCAGTTATAGACAGCGCCTCCAGGACTAGCGCGGGGGAACCATGGATGGCACGGATTCGATCGATACTCTTCGTGGTAGGATCGCCGGCAGCGTTATATGCCAGCGGGTTGCCCGGTGTTGGGCGCAGCAATCAGCAGTAGTGGTGGTGTAGCACTTCAAGACAAATACAATGAATAATATGAAGTGAATCATCATGACTGCTTCACTGGCAAGGCAACATAACAAAGTATATCCCGTATTACCCGGAGTAACTATGTAGCGGAATATTACTATGATGTATGCGCTTACGATACCTAATACGGCTAGTACAGGTTAGATTACTTGCTGGAACCGCATCATCGACTCCGTTCGGCGTTGCCTTTACGACGCTAGTTCACCTTAGTATCCTTGATACTCTAGCATCCATTGATTGAAATGCGTATAAGCGCTGTTCATCTTGCAGCAGTCCTACTCGGCAGCAATACTAGTCGTACTGGACGTGGATGAGGGCTGCAGGAGGCGATGATCACTGCCCAGAGAGGAATAAGTGCCATGCTTACAAAACCACTAGCGCCATCCGGAAGTTCCATCTGGAAAATATGGGCCCGTGTATGGTAACGTATTGTCATGGCCCGGTTGCCTCTTCTCTACCTCACTGCTCTTAGTTATTATATTCGATCTCCAGGAGAGCTTCGCCCAGTCGATCCTCGCTACTTCATCTTCATCTTTCCTCTACCTCTTGATCCCCATTTCTTATCCTTATCCTATTTACTTTATATCCTCTTTATCTTCAGCGTCAATACACCATCCACCTTCGGGTTCGTGCGTTTCCGCCACTTTTCCCAAATCCGTCACGCTTCCGTAGCCCGAGCGGGACAACTTCCGAGGGCTGGTGGACTCCTTTAAACTGTCGACGACGAACGAAACCACCCTCTCGACTACGACTACAACTGCTATTACCTACTGTCCCTTTATGCTTGAGTCTTCAGAGTCGCAAAGACCTCCTTCCCTTCATTACTCTCCTTTTGCCGGTGATCACGATCGTTCTTCCACCCGAGACTCAACGCCTACCACGCCTCTTGGGTTTGGCGTGCGGTCATCATCATTATTATCCCACAACAGACCCGATAGAGAAAAGGTCTACCTGGATCCTTTTTGGAACTCTCGAAACTCCGCTAGTTCTCGTCCGTCCTATTTCGACCCTCAGTTTCCCCCCTCGTCGCATTTCCAGGAGGATCACGATTTCCCTCTATTTCCGTCGTCGCCCAAGATGAACGGGCCGGCCGCGCCTATCGACATCGCCACCCGCCAGACCTCTGTCTCTCCCCCGGGGCAGCAGGCTTCGAATTTGACCTCAGCCCTGCAGAAAGCGAACAATGGTGAGCGCACGGGCAGCGTTTCGCACGCTAGCAGCGTTGGTCTCAGCGTTTTCAAAGCCCCGCCACCACGTAAAGACTCCGTCAGTACCGCGGCTGCGCAATGGGGGAATGGGACCAAGCCGATTTCTGTATCGGGTTCAAACCGCGACAAACCTCGACGGGAGTCGCTGGCTGGGAGCTTGGTTGGTGGAATGAGCTGGGGTGGTGTGTCGGTTGGGAGCTGGATTCGTGATGAGTGAGTTAAACGTCGATCTATCCTTACAGGGCTGGCTGGTTTCCTGGTATCTTATCGGGGAATCCTTACAAGTCAAGTCGTGAAAGATGAAGAGAAAACTGATGCGAGCAACTTGCAGTATTATTATGACTGGGACTTCGCCTTTTACGACTTTCCAGTCGCCATCCTTTCACTCTTCTTCTTACCTTCCCAAGCTGGAAGCCAACTTCATGCGTGACTTCTCGTGTTGCGGCGTGACCCTCCCAACCCTCCACGATTTACTGCAACATTACGAAGAGGCTCATGCTACCAAGTCGCCACACCAAGGCCATCGCCCCAGCCAGGGCGAAAGTCGAGCTGCTTTGGCGGCCGCAGCCATCGCGCACCAACAGAACCAGCAGAATAATAGCCAAAGCCGCGGTCTGCAGCCTGACAAGATCATGGATATGCAACGCAAACTGAGCCAGACCCAGTCGTCTCACCAGCATCCTGATTTGGATACCATTGACGACATGGAGTTGGATGACGAACCCATAGATGATCAAGATACGTCCTCACAGCTGTTCTCGCCCCAAGCGCGGGATGCTAACCAGGGGGGGTTTGGACACGACAACCAAAGAGTTCCTCACCTCAACCTGTCGATGCTGTCGGGTAATCAGGGATTCAAGGGGTCCCAGCCGGGTACACCAGTCTCGTTGCAGAATAACCCCACAGTATCATCCGTCAATACGCCCACTCTGATGGCGAACCCCCTGCAGAATTCGCAACTCCGAGGCACTCCCGATTCCTCTACTCCGGGTACCCCAGCTGAACTCGACGAGAGCGTGGTTGGTGGATTTGGCGACTTGTCCATGCAGAACAATTTGAACCTTCAGGGCCAGTCGCAGCTCTCTCGGTTTTCCAGCAATAATGACATGATCGACCTTTGTATCGATGAGCCTGCCAAGCGATTGTTCAGCCCTACTGGAGGCTTTAGCTCCCCTAACGCCCACTTCAAGCTCAGTGGGGCTCAATACGGCCCCGACAGCGAGATTGCGCGTCGCATTCGCGAGCAACAATTGCTGGCCGGTGTGCCTGATACTACTGCTCTCCTTCCTAATGAAGAACCCAAGCCATTCCGGTGCCCCGTGATCGGTTGCGAAAAGGCATACAAGAACCAGAATGGCTTAAAATACCACAAGGCTGTAAGTGGATCCTCCCAAATGCAGACATTGTCTTATATGTCAATTCAAGTTACTAACACTGCTATCCAGCATGGTCACAACAACCAGCAACTGCATGACAACGCTGACGGTACCTTTTCGATCGTTAACCCCGAAACGTCAGCTCCTTACCCCGGAACACTTGGCATGGAGAAAGAGAAGCCTTACCGATGTGAAGTGTGTGGCAAGCGTTATAAAAACCTGAACGGTCTTAAATACCACAAATCACACTCTCCCCCATGCAATCCCGAATTCCAGCTTATTGCGGGTCGCAGTCTCGCTTTTGGAGGAGGCGTCATGCAGGGACAGAATATCAACGTTGCTGGGGCTGGCCTCCCTGGCATCGGTGAAGAAGGCCTCTTATAAACTGCATCCTCCGACTGCTTATTCTTGACGTTTTTGTGATTCCCCCATTGGTATTCGATTCGGCAGCTCTTACCGGCCTGATCGCTCTACGCGTACGATCTAATGAACGGTTTGGAAGTTTGGAGTTCAGTTTGGAGTTTACGTCATGTTTTTAAGTCGATGTGAATTCGCTATCTCTGAACGATGGCGCTCTGTCTGTCAGACTGTTATCCTCTTTTAGAGATTCCATGCTCGTCCGCTCTGTCTAGGGTTTTCTTTTTCTTGTTTGGTTCTACAAAAATATTTTGGTGCTATGTCGTTTTGCTTTCGGACTAGGCTTGTTGGTTTATCCAGAAGCCAAAAAAAGGAAAAGAACAAAAAATGGGATCCAATGTCTTCTTGTCTCCAAAGGGTGGTTTTGTCTATTTCATCTCCCAACAATTGGCTATTCAGCAGGGGGGGTCTATTACTTTCTTTGCGTGTCTGTTGGATACAAACAGACGGTCTACGAATGGAAGAGAGGTACGCCGATATCTCTCTTCGGCTTCTGGGGACAAGCTTTGATTGATGATTCTTGTCTTTTTCTCGACTCCTGTCTCCTGTCTCATGTTGCTAGTTATCTCTTTTCCCGTGTGTTTGCTTTTCTGGGAAGCGTCAGGTGTCAATTTCAGGGCATTGATTGGGCAAAAGGTGTCAATCCTGTAGATAGACGATGTAACCGGCTTTTCTCTTTCATTTTATTCTATTTCGTTTTGATTTGATTTGGTTCGATCTGGTTTGCTGTGTGTTTCCGCTAGTTTACCTTAGTTATGGTGTTGGTTGGACTGGGAAAAAGAAAGCCTTAATGTTATTGTTATTCAAGACACTCGTCTCATTCCATTCTATCCATTCATTTATTTGTTTGTTCAATTCGATTTCGGATCTAATTTTTCTAATACATCGTACACACTAGAGAAAGTAGAGTCGAACGTAAAAATAGGGAACACAGAAAAGCCATCCTCACGTTGCGCCGTATGCAATCAGGATTCAAGATAGGGTGGTAGGAAGACAGACAGGCATGATAGATAGAAGAAGGCATCTACATCAATTTAGCTTTTTTCCCTTAATATTCATAGAATTTTTTTTTTTTTTCCTTTTCATTATGCTGAAACAAGTCGAGGCTTTCCTTTCTTTTACACAATAGAAAAGAAGAAAAGGCATTATTGTATCTACCATTCAAACTCGCCTTGACCCTTGCGGAAAACATACCTAATAATAACGTTAGTTAATAGCTATTCCGGGCCAAATATTGTCAACAAGCAAGAAAGAGCGAAGAACTTACTCTTTCCCTCCCGTGGTCAAAATACCGTCCTTCAAAGTGCACTTCCACTTGTTCTTCACGCGCTGCACCTTGTCATACGTACAAAGCATGACTTGACCAACAGCATCTTCGGCATCATTCTCTTCTGCTTCGTGGTCTTCGGGATCGTCCAAATCGGAGTTGATGGCGTCTTCGTCGTCCTCTACTTTTTCGTCGTCGCCACCAGGGCCATCAAACTGTGCACTTGTCGTGGGTGGCTGGGAGACTGAAGAGGATGCGCCCGTGGCTGGCATGGACGGAGACTCCGACAGATTAAGTGTCGCTAGATTAGCAGCAAGTTTCCGCGACATTGTTGACGATGACGACAACGACTGCTGACGTTCTTCCAAAGGAACGAGAAGACCACCACCTTCCATCTCTAGCATACGCTGTCTCAGATGCTCGCGAAGGATCCTGTCGTTTTGTCCTGGTTGGCGCTGGGCGGCTTCCCTACGACGAGCGACCTCCGTTTTCCAGTCCGCCAACGCATCGCTAGCTCCATCGCTCTGCGCATTACCCAGGAAAGGCTGGGACATGGGTGGATATCCTGGCTCTTGCTTGACCTGTGGGGTCTGGCCATTAGACGCTTGCTGGGGGGTTTGTGGATGAGGTTGTCCGGGCATTGTTAAGGGTGCTTGCGCTTGTGCCTGGGATTGGGCGTGCAGCGAGTTGACCGAGTTGTTGGCAGCGGCTCCGAATCGTGCCTGCATCAGAGAAGCAGCACGATCGCGTGCAGACTGAGGGTTCGTGGGCATCATATTATTCATGGAAGGATATCCAGGTTGACCATTGACACCAGGCTCTGTCTTGATGTGCGGGGGCTGCTGGTTCATCATATTGGCTGGGGTAGGCGCCTGCAGCGGTGGCACCGTCCCGGGGACGGACTGGGGTATTGATTGAGGAGGAACATTTTGCTGTTGAGATGCAGAAGAAGGAGGCCTGGGGGCATTCGACGGAACAGTAGCAGTAGGAGGGAGGATCTGGTTCTGGGATTGAGGGGCGGATTGCGTTGGCGGAGGATCCCAAGGGAATTGGGCGACACCGAGCGAGGTGAGTTTTTTCTGCCAGCTCTGTAGATTCGATGTTTAGTAATTTGCCAACATAGAGAAATATATCTCAAGTACAAAAGAATAGGACAAAAGCGCAGAGAATACTGAATTGAGAAGGGGACGTGCTTGGCGGGCGGACTTTAATTAGCAGAGCAGAGCCGCCCCTGAAGAGCCGCCTATAAAAGAGATTCAAAAGGCGGTGGCTCCCCGCCTGACCCCAGCACTTTCACACACTCTCTCTCTGCGCAAAGAGACCCCCCCGACAGCAGACCACGGCATCCATGCGAAAATATTATAAGAAAAAGGGACGTACCTGTCGCAGGTCTAACAGCGTCTGCTGGTCCACACCACTTTCCTCAAAATCCACCTGAGAGGCATCGCAGACTTCCTGGATGACATGATCGAACACCGTGCCCTGTGGAAGAGATGACACATCGGTATAAGCCCATATTCAAGCGCAACTAGCCGACAAGGACAGGGGCGATATTTATATCAGGATCAGGAGGGGAATATCCAAAGAAAGGGGAGAACCAGAAAAGAATGATGTTTATGAGATGAGAGATTATTGATAGCTCTGGGATGGGATCCCCAGGCAAGGGTTGCCCACTCACCACCTGCTGGTTCGACATGGTCGCTCACTGCACTGGGAAGATAGAAAGCAAAGGTAGAGTATCTCGTTGGATTTGTTTCTTGTTTTTCTTTTTTCTTTCACTAAAACAAAAGACCTATCAAATAAACGACGATGTTGGTTTCTGGCTTATCACGTGCGGGGAAAGCGAGGCTGGTCGAGTCGGTTGCCACAGGCTTAAAGAGAGGGGAGAGGGTTGCGACAGCCAGCCTCCCAACAACTAGGATACCTAGAACCGGTTACTCACTTCCTAGTGGGATGGTATCGATTGTAAAAAGGCGATTCTGCTTAATATTCCAGTGATGCGATGTTCGACCGGGGCTGAAGAGGACGGACTGGTTGTATGGGTTTGGGCGGGAGGATATGTGGTGAAGTGAAAGTCGCGATTCCCCGGCGAAATTGAATGCCGCCCGGGTGCTGAGTCAGCGCCACTGACGATCGATCTAGAAGCAGAGCAGAGCAGAGCAGAGCAGAGTAGATAAGAGGCAAGAAGAAAGAGGATACTGTAGGAGATGGCTGATATTTAAGTCATCGCGGGGGTAGGCAGAATAAAAGATCAGTAATGTCTCTCTTTGTGACTGCATAGTTTATAAAAAAGGGGGGGAAATAAAGAAAAAAAAAAAAAAAACAAGAGGTACGGCTGGCTGACAATGCATTAATTACACCCGAAACCCTAAGAATAATCAATTTCCGTAGTTACAAGAAAAAGTATCAAAGAAGAGGACAATTTGCGCCGACACACATAACCAAACTCCTCCCAATGAGACCCTGAAAGCAGTCTTTATAAATAAACCCCTATTTTACCGGATGGTCATCGACTTGTTCATCTTTGCCTTGCTACCAACACCTCCTTCCCGAGCAGCCGACGCGCTGGTGCCTGGCTTGCGCTCAAACACCTTCCAGAACTTCAAACTCTCATCTGCTGCTGCAGTGGCCAGGAGTTGACCGTCCGGGCTCAGCGAGCTGTGCAGCACACGAGTCTCGTGGGCCGGAATTTCGATATTGCGAACCAGAGTTGGGTAACTCCAGATGCTGAGCGAGTTGTCGGGGAATCCACTCGAGCTGACAATCTCCCGGTAGTGATTGCTCCACCGCAAGCTGGTGACCTGGGAGCCAGTGTCGATGCTGTTGGTGCGGGCACCGGTGGTAGTGTTCCAGAAGTGGATGTGACGGTCATACGAGCCTCCTCCGGTGGCCAGTAGGTTCATTTGCCAGGGGCACCAGCTGAGAGCCTTGACTGCTGCACGGTGATTGGTCTTGGTGAATTTGGGTGCACTGAGGGACCGAGCATCCCAGATGTTGACCAGGTTGTCATTGCCTCCCGTGGCAATCTGGGCGCCATCGGGGCGCCATTCGAGTCCACAAACCTCCGAAGTGTGAGAGACGAGCTCCGCCACCTTGTGCTGGGCGATGCGAACGTCGTGGTTGTAGACGAGACCACTGCGAGCACCTGTAGAAAGGGTGTGCTTGGACCACCCCATCACGCCAACACGCGAGTCGTGGCCGTACATGCTCCGAAGCTTGGAGCCTTCCTCGACATCCCAAATTTGAACTTCGCCCGTTCCAAGACCGACGCCGACGTACGCACCATCACCGCTCCACTTCACACTGCTCACGTATGTGTCAGGAGAAGTCTCCAGGAGACAGTTGACGGAGCCGCTGTCTGCGGACCAAACATAAACGTTGCGCTCCAGACCAATGGCAACTTGGTTTCCAGAGCTCCAGTCCAGAAGGTTGAGATAGTAGTCATCGAGCAGACCAGGGGCGTCTAGCACACGCTCTGGAGCTGTTTGGATTCTCCGGCGAAATTGGGCTGACTGAGGCTTGGAAGGCTTGAGAGGACGGTTGTACTGAGCGCGCAGGTCAATGGGTTTAGACGACTCTGGCGGAGGGGGCTTGAAAGCGAGAATCCGGGTGTTCAGGTTCACGCCGCAGGCATCAGCCAACGACGACTCGTACGCAACCTTGTCGGGGGCTGGTCGCGTGTATGAAGTCGAAGACTCATTGTCTTCCAAGCCCAGGTTGTCCAAAGCTGCTGTAAGTTCGTCGTCACTGCTTCCACGGCCGCCAATATCGAAAGCACTGGCTGCACTAGCAAGCACGGACGACCCTTCGTTCCCACTGCAACTAGTCTTGGGACGCTGGCTTTCTTCCGGCTTCGCAGTGCCCGCAGTGGCCAGTCCCTCGCTTGCCGTCCGGTTGGGAATAAAACGGTCTCCAGTGTTGTGCGGGACACGAACGGTCGTCTTGTTGGATCGTGGACGAGTAGAAACCTCCTTGCGCGTTCGCTCCTTAGACGAAGGAGACTGAGAGGACGAAGGACCGGTACCGGTCAAACTCCATTCGGAAACGCCCAATTCCAGGTGCCTGGGCGATTTGCGAGTGCGTGCAATGTTGGACTTCGGAGATTCACGGTAGTTCCGAGACGATCTCGAGACCGATGACTTGGCAAAGTATGATGAGAGGTTGCCTCCGTAGACAGACTTCGTGTTGCTCTCCTTGCCAGCCTCCGTCGAGTGACGGTCAGGAGTGAAGGGTGACGAGTGGTTTGATGTCATACTCCCTGCTCGGGCACGAGGAGACGGGGTTAGAGGCATGCGGCCTCCAGCGGTCTTAGAAGCAAAGATGCCATGGTGAGATTTCACTGGCGTTGACACCGTTGGGGTAGCCATTGCAGCAGACAGTAATCAGGACAAATGCAATAAAATCGAAAGCAACGAAACGCGATGGGGCTTTCAACTGTGAAAGTCCGATAAGGTCCTGCCAAAAGCGGCCAACACAGAGGGATAGAGTATGCAAATATGGAACAACTGCAAAAAATAGCAGATGTAGAGAAAGGTAAATGGCAACAAAGTCCAAAAAGGAAGCAGGGAGGTGATGGGAACGAAGAGGGACAAGGAAGAGAAAGAGAGGATGGAAAAGCCCCGGAAAGGAAGAGAATAAATACAGCTTATAGATGGTTCCTGCCGGGGCAACGGTTACCCGAGGTACGGATGTTCTATCCCCAATAAGGAATAGCGTGCACCTGACATGAGGCTCTGCTCCCGTTCGGGGATAGCCTGTCTTGGCAGTCGCACTTCTTTTTAACTCGTTACTTACAGCATCAATACACCACTGCGTGCTTCTTGCAGACTGGAGACACCACAGTTTAAACCATGTGAGAGACTTATTACTCATTGTCAGTTGGAACAAAATTCTTAAAGCGATCGCCGTGGTATAATCGATCTGCGTTAGACCGGCCCCTTACCATCGTCGCCTGCCATCTGGGTCCGTCTTGATGGCACGGCAACCGTCATCCCCCACTCCCGCCAACTAGTACTCCCAGATCCCCTACTGCCTGCTTGCCCCTCGCTATTCGCTCTGGATTAGTCCCGATGGCTGAGTCTCGTTCGCCCGGTCAACAGTCCTTCCTCATGCCGACAAGTCCCGCTGCAGTGCGCCGAGGCAGCGCGGACGACCGCCCCAGCACCAAGACAACTCAGGGACAGATCCCCGCATGCCTGGTCAACGCTTCAGTGACGTATTGCGGCAATGACCAGATTTACGCCTTTGGGGGATTCGACCATGAGACAGATGAAGGTCCGTTTTGGCTAATTACTACGGAATATTAAATAATACTAATTTCATCGGCACGTCGCATAGTGTACAACCACGTTTTAAAGTTGGACCTAAACGCCCTCCGGTGGGAATTGGTTGATAACTATGGAGACATTCCCGGGGTTCGCATGGGTTCGTTCTCGATAAGCTCTATGCCTATGCCGATGGCGTTCCGGGGCTAATTGATTGGTTTTGTCATCTTCAGGCCATACTGCCAATCTCTGGCAAGGAAATAAATTGATTGTATTTGGAGGAGAAAATGAACATCGCGAATTCTTGTCCGACGTTATTATTTTCGATATCCCCTCAGCTACCTGGTCTCAGCCGGAAGTCCGTGGTCCTATTCCGCGAGGAAGAGCCCGCCATGCCGCCGTCATCTACGAGGATAACCTTTTCATCATCGGGGGGATGACGGCAGAGGGCCAAGTCATTCTGGACAACCTAGCATACTTGGATTTGAAGACGTGGACCTGGTCCCGAACTTGGAGCTTCACTCCCCGCTTCGACCATACAGCCTGGATTTGGGGTGGCCGTCTCTGGGTTTTCGGGGGACTCGGGCCAAACATGGAACGGACGACTGATATCTGGTGGCTTGACCTTAAAAGCTGCTCTCCATCTCTCGGAATTGCAACTTCACAAGGTACCGTGTGTTCCTCCCGGCATCCCTGTAATAGAATGACTCACTGCCCAGACTCTTCCCCCCTTAGTAGTCCTTCACAGCAAATACCCGGCCGGTCCGGCAGCTACGCACCCAACTCGGGAAGCGTCCAGGTTCGCAGCATGAACCGGCGTAGGTCTACTGCTCCAGGTGCTACATTCTGTCTTCGGTTTCAATCTGGGCCCCATGTGCCTGCTCTCTTCTCTGGGACCCATTTCCAAGTGTACTCATCGGGCGTATTGCTTGATCTGATAACACCCTCTCAGACCGTGCAGACCTTTGAATGCAATCTATCCTCGTTGGAGCTAGATACTTTACGCTGGCAAAGGCTGGCAGATGGACAAGAAATTTTCAAACCAGGTTATCGATGGCATTACTGTACTGTCAACACAAGCGGCACCAAGGCCTGGCTATTAGGCTGCGACGCTGGAGCCGCTGCAGAAGATAACGATGGAAACCACATGAGCGAGGTTCTCTGTATTGACTTAGAAAGATACGGACTCTTAGGGAATGAAACGAGCGCTATATCGTTTGATCAAAGAAAGATGCAAACTTTTGGTACGCCCAACCTCTCAGGCCTGGGTACAGATCTATCTGCTGTCTTTGACCAACCACCAGAGTCCGGCAGTGATGCCGACTTTGTCATTACCGCGAACCGGGACGATGCAGAGGACACAGACGGCATGACAAACACCTCTTCCCAGTCCCAACCCCAGCCCGCATTTCTAGCGCCCAACGCAGGCACATCTCCACCCATCCACGTCCACCGAATCATCTTGCAACTAAGATGGCCGCATTTCAAGCGACTCTATTCATCCCAGATGGCAGAGTATCATGCGAAAAGGATGCACATTCCCGAACCATATTCGGTTGTTCGTGCTTTCCTATACTACCTCTACACAGATAGTATCTCAGACCATCCAGAATACTGCTCCGATATCATCGACGTGGCCGGGATGCTCGTAATGGCAAATCTTTATGACATGCCCAAATTGCGCCTCCTGTGCGTTAACCGCCTAAGTCGCGAACTGGATATAGAGAATGCAGCGATCGTCTGGGAGCGGGCTGTCCGAACAAATGAGGAATGGCTAACGCGCCGTGCCGCTCAATTCTGTCTCGCGCATTGGGGCCGTATCGTGCGCACAGAGGGTTTTAAGTCGTTGAGCAGACAGAGCCTGATCGAGCTGTGCGAGGTGGCTGACACTGAGGGCCGGATCGTCACTGGCACGGAACTCGAAATGGTTGGGACATGGGGGCTTGACGCGCTTGCTATGAACCGTGACCCCAAACGGTCGCAGCTGGCTCTAGGTAACGCTGCAGTGGATGATGCCGATGACTATGATGGTGATGACATTGAGGGGATGGAGATCTCATGAATCAAATAAGAGTCCTAACTTGAATGTTGTGTTTTTCGCATTTCGAAGGAACTCGGGCATGTTATTATTTGAAAGGCATGGATAGCATAGGCATGGGTACGGGCATGGTCTTTAGGATTTCTCACGGCGTTCAAGGGAGGTTGGAATACAGGCATGGGATTTATGGATCTATGGATCTTGCAGTCTGCACTTTAAGATCGTGTTCTTTAGTGGCATTTTATGTCTATATTTGATGAATATACAATTTCTTCTTCGGAGAATGGAATCATTCGCAGTCCTATTCTTGGGCTTACCATTTACCCACCCAACGCATTCAAGGCACGACTACTGACTATCGAGATCTACTACAATTGATAAATTCAAAGGGCATACCGAAAATGCCTCGACTCCATATCCGTCATATCCCTAAGCCCATCCAAGATAGCCTGCTCATTTTTCGTATGACCAGACGCATCTCTTCGACAATTACCCACCCACATCGCAAGATACATGACCCCAGCCAACACGATAATTCCTGCGTAACAAACAAGCAAACCCGTCAGCGCAGAGTAATACCGCGGTGCCTCCCGATCAAAGAATATATTAGCCCCCGCGACATTCCCCGCAGCATACATGGTGAACCAGAGGCTGTTGGCCACGGAGCGCTTCGTGTGACCCGCGACATTGGTGGAAAGGATATTCCACGAGACGATCACGGGTGCACCGACAATGTACTGCAGCCAGGTACAGCCCACGAGCGTCCAGCGGTGGCTGCTATCGAACGCAGTGAAGCGGATCCCAAGAAGTCCCCCAAAGGGAATCAGACAGACGGCCGCGAGCACCGCACAGCGCGAATGGGGGATGTATGTCGCGACCAGGCCACAGACCGGTACGATAGCCGCCTCGAATGCCCCCGTCGGCAGCTGCAGGAGCGTCGCGTAGATCCCGTCAAACCCATAGCCCTTGATCAGGGCAGAGGCAAAATTGGATATCCCGCCGTTGATAATCCCGCAGGCCGCTCCCACGCCCATACAGCAGAGGACTTTGACATCGCGTGGGATCTCGAGCACCTGGTGCGGCTTGATCTGCTTTGTCTTCAACCCGATCATGTTCTCGGTTACCACGCGCTGGACAGCGATAACGCGCTGCTTGTGTGAGAGAAAGCCTGCCGTGCTGGGCGAGTCTGGCATCAGCCAGAGAAAGAGGCAGCCGCAGACAAAATTCAGCAGGCCGAAGGTGAGGAAGATGAGTTGCCAGCTGGGGAGGTGGGTGTTGTGCGTGTGGCCTAGGCCGAAGCCGAGTAGGGCTCCAAGCATCGTGGCGACCCCGTTGCCGCTTAACCAGACCGATAGACGGAGGGGCTGTTCGCTGCGCTTGTAGAACATGGATGTAATGGTCATCACTATTGTCCTCGTCAGGCCATATACGTACCAAGTACCCTCTTGGTGCTTGTGCTTCTAGTAATTACTCACTGCATGGACTAATACCCGCTTCGGCCATTCCCAGCAGAAACCTCAGAACTAGAATGCCAGCATAGTTCTTCGCCCCAACATGTGCAATCAGGATCACGGCCCAGATCAATATCGTCCCACCCATGTATTTAGCAATCGGAAGACGCTGGATCAGCAGACATGCTGGAATCGCCCAGAATAGGTATCCGAAGTTGAAGATTGCTGCAACCCAGGAATAGCGCTGGCCTTGGAGACCGAGGTCTGAGATTAGGGTATAAGCAGAGGCGTAGTTGAGAGATAATTTATCTATCGAATGTAATAGAGTGAGCAGACAGTAATTACTGAATTAGACGGATACCTAGGTAGGATCCTCACCCAGAAATTGTATGACATAGGTGACATAGAGCTATGATCCTGACCGTCAGTCGCCGTGGTAATCGTTTAGGGCAACGAACGTACAACAGGCATAATCCGCCAATCCAATATCTTGCGCACTCGTGCACCGTCCTCCAATTCTTCAGCTGACAACTGTTCAGCTTCCGCATAGAGCCCTGCACCAATGTCATGGACATCCCCTCCGGTGGTATAGCAACCATGCTGTCTTTCCACGGTTGATGCGGTTGCTTCAGCTTTGGTTTTGATATCGGACATGATGGATTGGGGTCTCTGACGAGTACTGAGCACTGTCTTGGAATCAGAGCAGAGAAAAGCATTCCATTTAACATATTTAGTATACCCCTCATCGCAGCGGATATCACATGGTGGTAGATAAGAGACGACATTATCTCTTGGCGGACAGGCTATCTAATACCATCGGACTCCCAAGACATGATGCTATGATGGTATGTAAGGGTATCATAACAAATATAGCAGAACGATCAAGGCAAATGGTGGCGTTTAAACTTGCGCCATCGGTCACCGAATGATCCCTTCCTCGAATTCATCTCTGCAGCACCCTTTGAGGCCTCGGTTTTTTCTTCGATCCCCTGCATGGAGCTATCGTCCTTGGGAAAATCAGAGACGAGCGTGACGGCTTCGGAGCTATCGTCATTCGATAGGGTCTTCGCTTCAGCGTTCTCTCGTCTCTTTCTCTCATGGTATCGACGAGCAGCAGCCTCGAGGCTGCTCTCACCGTCGTGAATGGGGCCGGCGGGGCCAATCGTTGGAGGATAGTTGAGGCCACAGCACATGTTGTATGACAGATGACAGAAGAAATGGGTGTGATGTGAAATGGAATTGAAGGTGGGATTTATGATGTCGTTTTCAAGTCAAATGAAATGAGATAAAAACTTTAGAGCAAGGTTCCTCGGGAACTTGGTTACTTGACGTCACGGAGGTCAACGCCACTTCTCTATATACATGCTATATCCGGCGCCACGGTGCGCTGTTGCAAATATTGGTCTTGGATCAGGTTTTGTCGGCCGGTCGTACTTGAGCAACGTCCCGAATGAGACAGCATGACATGTTCTTCATTACATTGGTGTGGGATGGAGAATGGTGATGTTTCAAGGCCAGCTGCTGTTCTTGTATTTAGTGTAGGAAAAGGTGAGTAAAGCAGAACACTATGACCAGTAAGTTCTCTGTCTGTCTCCTATTAGGGTCTCTTACTGACAGGAGTGGATTCGAGGTGTGAATGAAGAATGAAAAATGGTGATTGTCGGGGGAATGCATACCCCAGCCCTAGGTGGCCTCAGGCCACCACAGCATAATGATGAATCCATCTACTTGTACAGAGCAAGACCAATATTCCTCTATCCCACCTCAAATAAAAGGGGGAAAAGAAAAAAAGACTTCAATCATCTTTCCTCATCCGTAATATAGCTTATGTATCCCCAGTTCCTAGTCACACCAGTCAGGTATCATGGATACGTTTCCACGGTTATACTATGTATACTTCGGTCTCTTAAAAGGTCTGTTACGATTGTACTATCCACACCTACTCCATAGGCACTCCGTAGGTCTATTAAGTTTGGAAGCATGGTGGATAAGTAATGCAAAGAAGATATAGTACACATACATACACAACAGATCGCTTGTTAAACAAGTGCTATAGAAAAATCAGTCTTTGATCCAATGCTTTCCGGAGATGTCGAATCCGATTATCTGTGGGTCGACATTGAGCGTCTTGAGCATCATATCCATTGTGAATTCCTGTCAGCCAGTCATTAGCATTGACGCTTTCTGTTTTCCAAACCAACACTGACATGACCAAGAAGGGAAGAAACCTACCTCGTTATCATCCAGCTTCTCACTTTCATTAGCTTCATCTTTCTTCTTCTTGACAGAATCTCCCAGTTCATCCAATACCTCCTCCCTTCTCCTCGCCAGTTCCCCTTCGTCAACATCAACTTCATCTCCCTCTGCCGCTGCATTGCCGTACCAAGCCTCCATTTCGTCCTGCTCCCACCGCTCATTCTGACTTTTAATTCTCTCTTTCCACGCTGCCATCCCACCCATCCGAGTAACTCGTTCCTGTGCCCCCGCAAATACCTCATCCGCTGCATCTTGACCGACGGACCGCCATTTCGCAATCAGGGCCTTGAGTTCGGCATCGCGGCCCGAGGACTCGATACGGAGGGCTTGTTGGGAAGTGTCGAGGTCGGAGCGAAGGGCGGCTATGCGGGACTGTAGAGTGCGTTCTTGTTTTTGAAGATCGGCGATAACAGGGTCGTGTCGGAGTTGAGCCTTGGCTGGCGTTGATGCTGGTTTTCTTTTGTGGGTTTGGGTGATAGTGCTAGTGGGCGCAGAGATTATCGGAGGCGTGTCTAAATCTCCTTTGTCATCGGGTGTGCTGTGTAAAGCCTCTTTTGGCGTTTGTCCTGTTCCTGTTTCTTCTATTTCCTTGGTAGGAGCTTCGATTTTTTCTTCTGATGCTTGTACTGGCCGGCGTAGAGGTGACCTGAACGGTTTGGAAAGCTTTGAAGACGCGTTTTCGACACGACGACGCTTTCCGGCCAGATTAACAGAAGTCATCTTGATAATTCGATAACTGTCAGGCGGACCATTGCAGAGTCGTAGTCTCCGTGGATGCACGATGTTGAAAAGATGAATAGATGAATAGAGTTGAAGACGACACAAGCATGATACCAAAATGCTTATCAATGAGACGATAAGATAAAGAGACATTACAGTATATCAGTCCACGTGATTTACCATTGCTGGAGTGTACAATTATCTTATTGAAAAAAGTACCGAAGAAATCATCAATTAACAGAAATAATGGTTCCCGTAATATTCATAATCAATGTCCTATTCCACCTGCGACCCATTGACGAAACTCCGGCTCCTCTGGCTGTGGAAAGAACCCTCGATCATCATTGCCTGGAGCTTCCGGGTTGGCGCCGTTCTCGTTAGGTCTCGGACGGTTCCGTTGCTGTCTGATGTATATCAAGACCAGCAAAGTCGCGGCCAAGCAGAATATGATAAGGCCCTCCAGGATACCCTCGTCAATATCCATGTCCAAATCATCATAATAGCCATCGTTGTGGCTGTCATCGCGCGAATCTGTATTTGTCCCCAGGAACTCATCGCCTTCTTCGGCTCGCTGCTTATACAATTGGGCTCGGTACAGGGCCTCTTCTTCCTCGTCATTCTCGATGAATGCCGTGATCCATTCCTTGAATGTCCTTCGGGGTTTCGAGTCTGGAGCGACAATTAGTAAAGCCATTGATAAACACAGTTTGAACACAGAGATGCTCACCTTCGTCCTCCTGGATAGGCTTAATGTTGCCGTTGGTGATGCTGTTCCAGTAGCTCCGCATCCGCAGCTTGAGCAAACTCAGTTTCACTGGCAGATATGCTTCAGCGTTGGTCTCCAGCGCCAAATCGTAATAACGCTTGGCCATGTGGAAATCCTGCTCGACTGCCACGCCGTTCTCATGCATCCAGCCAAGATTCCAATAAGCTTGTGCACTGTGATGGGCCTCGGCTGCAGTATGATAACAGGTCGATGCTTTATCGGCATCCGAACCAATACCAGTGCCAGCAAGATAATAGTCCCCCATCTTGACCAAGGAGTCGATATTCGCTTGCTTCGCTGAGCGAGTCCAGTAAACGAGAGCCAACGCTGCATTCCGGAGCAAGGACGATGGTCGTGACTTCTTATTTTCGGGAAGAATGGAGTCAATCGGCAGCAAAGAGCGCTGCTCATCAAGAAGATATGCGACATTGGCCTGGGCACTTTCATACCCCTGCTCTGCAGCCATCATCATGGTGACCAGAGCATGTTCTTTATCGCCGTTCTTGTACGCAATGTTTGCCTCAATGAAGGATGAGTGTATGGCTTCTGCCCGCTCCGCGACCATCTTGTAGTACGACGCGGCCATTCCACAATGCCGTTGTCTACCAACTCCATTGTTCGACATTTCTGCCAAATAGTAAAAGGCTTCCATCCAGCCCCAGTGCGCAGCCAGTTCAAAATACTTGGTCGCCGTGGAAATGTCCCCTTGATCAAGAAATAGGACACCTAGCCTGGTTGCTGACGCTGGGAAATCTTGCTCGGAAGCAGCTTTGAAATAGGACGACGCCTTGTATGCATCCTGCTGCACGCCGTATCCGTGGAGATACATCAGTCCAATTTCATGCTGGCAGAGAGCATCCCCATTGGCCAATCCACGCTTGAACCAGGTGAATGCCGTGCTGAAATTCTGCTCCACGCCCTCTCCACGAAAATACATCAATCCGATATGGCCCGCCGCCTTGGAAGCCAACTTTTCAATTCCAATAGGGTGGTTCGGGTTCATGGAGCCATCCTTGTTCCAGTAGCGCTTTGTAACCTGCTTGAAGTATTTCATGGATTTCCGAAAGTTGCGCGGCAAACCTCGCGCTCCTTCGTAATACATCTTTGCCAGGCTAAAAGTAGCCTTCAATTCCCCTTTTCTCGACATGAGATCTAGGTACTCTAAGATGTCTTCCAGACTAGCATCAGTACCGGAATGTGATCCATCCCGCAACGCCTGCGGTCCCGAGCTCGACATACTGGCACCTTCGCCATAAACACCCCCTTCTTCGTCAGCCCAGCGGTACGACTCGCGACTCATGCTGTAGCCTCCGGGTGGACCGGAGCGGTGATACTCGATAGCCTTGTCCGCCACCTTCTTGTAATACCATGTTGCTTCGTCGCAGTCCCTGGCGGCCCCAATACCAGCATGATGGCGATACGCAAGCGTCATCTCAGACCGTGTATTACCTCCCTCTGCCGCAAAGGTATGATACAGCAGTGCCTTCGCCTGGTCGCGCTCGACGGCGCCGCCGATCCCAGTTCCGTACATGAAACCCAACATGTACTGCGCCGTGCTATTCCCCGTTAACGAGGCAAGGCTCTGATACCACTGAAATGCCTGCTTGAAGTCGCGAGGGTGCGTGAAGTTGCCGTGGAAATTCATCTCGGCTAGTAAAAACATCGCATCGGGATTCTGGTTGTCTTGTGCCGCGATCTCCAGCTCCTTCACGGCCTTGGCCACGTTCGGGTTGACTTTCCGTGCGTTTGCATCCTGTTGGGGGCCGTTCATGAATAATAGCCGGAAAGCTCCTTTGGTATAATACCACGCGTGTCCCACGATTCCTGGTGGCTTCTCGGGTCGAACAACCGCTATCTTCGAGTCACGGAGGATCTTCAATGCAGACGCGACGTGTTCTATATGCCAAACCAACGAAAACGATCAGTCAGCCATTAATGACACGAAAGCATATCCCAGCTAGACGCCCTTCTCCCTAATACTCACCATTCCCAGGCTCAGCGTCATTAGCCCTGCCTGGTGTCTGGGCGCGAGGATGTAGGGGTTCGCGAGCGCCGCCTGTGGATGCAAATGCATCGTTATCCTGAACTCGGGATTCAACCACGAGGGCCTGCAATAGAACTGTGGGAAGCCAAAATCGAACAACATGTCAGCATTTGCTTCGTCCAACCTAGAAGCCATATTATATCTCTCTTTTAGCTCCGCGGAGTGCACTTACGTAGCGCCAGCGGCACGAATCGCCATAACCACGGATTCTTCATACTGATAGTGTTAATTTGATGTAACGTAGGAGTGAGAGGTGCATTGCGACACACCCTCAAGCAAAAACTGTCTTGTCCAAAGACATCAGGAGCGTCGGTATTGGTGGTGGTCGGGGGTAGCTCCTTCGGAACAAGCCACCTGTCCAGCGGAGCTTCGTTTCGCCGATGGCCTAGGACTTCGACATACTGCGTACTCTATATAGCTACACCAGGGCTTCTACAACCACCAAGTGCTCTGCATCAGCATGCAAGCTCTATTTCCGGATGAGGAAATTATGCTGAACCAGCATTCTATTGTCTATTTCCCTATCTGCATTTTCTGGTGAATATTTTGTATTTTCGACACGACCCGCTTGTGCTCACTGTGTACAGAGCCGACAATAATAGCAAAGACACTACCCACTTAACAAAAAAAGCAGACAGAAAGAGGGCTAAACTTAGATAATTACACTCTTCATGGGGGCAATCTTCAATTCTTAAAAATGACTTGGTATTTCAATAGCCTCAAACGAAACAACAACATCCAAAGCCAACCCACAAAACCTTTCACAATTTCTGGAGGGCGGACGAAGGAACTATTATTGAGGGAGCAAAAAGAATAGAGACAGACCATTTTTCAGGCTGAAGCATAAAAGGAACATACGTTTAAGAGAGAGAAAAAGAAACAAGGCCACAGACCCCCAGATGATGAAACAGAAATAACCAACCGATTCCGTAAAAGCTGAAATATGATGCAAGATGACTCTTTTATGTTTCGTTTGACTAGGGTGTTGGTACAATAATACAACGGAAACCATGGTAAAGCGAAGCAGGGCGCGGCCAGCTTCACTGAGGTAAAGGCCTTTACTGGCGCGGAGATCTATCATGAATGTCAGTAAGCTGGATTATCAAACATCGATGAGGGAGCAAGAAAACTTACGTAGGGCTGTATGCTGGCGAAGTGGGACTGTACCCAGGGGAAGTTGGTCCTCCCGGTGACGTTGGCGAGCCAGCAAAGTTCGGCGAGGTAGGAGAATACTGCTGAGGGCTCGTAGGAGACCAGCCTGGAGAGGTGGGCGTGTACTTCGGAGAGGTTGGAGAAGTAGGAGAAAGGTGCCGGCCAGCGCCACCGATAGCAGGACTGGTTGGGCTGTAGCTCGGTGACGTAGGGCTGAAAGCAGGGGAAGCTGGACTGAAGCTTGGCGATGTAGGGCTGTAGTTGGGCGAGGTGGGTGAGAACCCAGGCGACGTTGGAGAGTAGGATGGAGATGTCGGGGAAGCTTGCCCATACGCAGGCGACGTAGGCGAATAAGCAGGCGATGTCGGAGCGAACGACGGACTGGCAGGAGAAAAGCCAGGCGACGTGATAAAACGGGGGCTGGTGACACCCATGCCAGGCGACGTGGGGGAGTAGCTTGACGTCGGAGAATAGCCAGGAGACGTTGGGCTTGTGTTGAACGGACTGCTGGGTGAGTACCCAGCAGGGCTCGTAGGTCCTGGGCTGAACCCGCCAAACCCTCCAGAAGGCTGGTAGTCCGTGAAGCCACCAGGAGTCTCAGCGCCAGCCTGGCGGATAGGGGAGAAGTTCGACTCGGGATCAGGCGTGCCGATATAAGCGCTCTCCTGCATAGGAGAACCGCTGTCATACTGAGTTGCGGCACCATCAGAGATGATGGCATCCTTAGCACCAATCGCTCCCATCACACCAAAACGGGCATTGTTCGACACAACGGTGTTGAGCAAGTTCTGATCCAAGAAGACGTCGAACTCTCCAGTACCAGCGGGTGCCATTTGTCCCAGAATCAGGTTTTCAGACACACCACGGCAGTCATCAAGCTCACCAAAAGCAGCCGCTTCCAACAGAATCTCGACCGTCTCTTCAAAGGAGCAACGCATGAGCGCGCCGTTATCGGCACGGTTAATACCATGACGAGTGACCGGGGTCAGATACCCACGCACAGTCATGACATCGACCAACAGTGCCAAGTGACGATGGTTGACATACGAACCATCGAAAGCCAACACCTGCGTCAACTCACGAAGTACAGCCGTACGGGCAGCTTCAATACCGAAGACCTCGAACACTTCAATGAACTGGTTCGAGTAGGTACGAGAAGCGTCGACTCCAGAGATCGCCAGGACTTCGCCCAGGGACGAACCGCTCGTTTCGAGAACCCATTCCTTGCAGAGCGGGTCGGTCTTGCTCGTGAAGAGGGATCCATCCTCAAGGACCCGAACCTTGCTCTTTTCATTGATGAACGCTCGGTCAACACCAGGGACACCACGGAGGGTAAGAGTGTCCAGGAGGTGCTGCTCCAGCTTCTTGAGTGTGACATCATACTCAATGTCTTCCTCCTCTTCCTCTTCCTTGCTGTCCTGGATTTGACGAATACGAATGACCTGCTCATCAGCGTTGTTATCACTAAAGATAACAGCGATATCCTTAGGGTATGCTTGCTTGATTCGCGAGGCAACATCTTGTACCGTAAGCCCCTTGTCAAGAAGCTGCGGCCGACTTAGAATGATACGCAGCAACCATTTCGACTGGCGAGCAGAATCATCGGTGACATCCTCTGGGATGATGAAGTAAGACTCCACCATGTCTCGGTCGTTCTCGATGACTGTAGTCTGGATATCAGGATCATAGTAGATCTCCGTAGCCTCAGTCACAGATCTCAGGCTGGTATGCTCAACTGCGCTTCGCAGCAGTTTCGCACCTTCCTTGTCGTGCGTCCGGCTCGGTGCCTGGTACACAGTCATCGACGGAGTCTTGATGTTCGTCGCAACGTTCAGAATTTCCTTGATACGGGGAACACCAAGAGTGACGTTCTTAGCCGAAACACCAGCAAAGTGGAAAGTGTTCAGCGTCATCTGGGTAGCCGGTTCACCAATGGACTGAGCAGAAAGCACACCGACCATCTCTCCAGGACTGGCAGTGGCCCTGGCGAAACGGCTTTCGATGGCGCCAAGAACATGCTGGAATGCAAGTTTGTTCATCGAATACTCAGTAACAAGTCTCCGGAAGGCAAGTCGGCTGCGAAGCTGGGCCTTGAACAGCAGGGTGGCATTCTCCTGAGCCTCACGCGAAATTGGATCGTCACCGCGCACAACCAGAAGACGATCAAGCAAAGACTGAACTTGAGGAACGACTTCCGCGGGGTGCAAGTCACTGATGGTTCCGTCACGGATCCTGAAAGTGGTTCTAGCCATCTCGAGAATTCTTTGCACATTAATCGGAAGTTGCATCATTTCTTCATCTTCCTTCGCAACGGTACGAAGGAACGCCCGGTCCTTAAGGAGTGCCTCCCACTCTTCGTCAAGGTATCGCTGGACTTCCATATCACCCGCAATCTCGTTGGCCTGTTCCAAGACCTCAGGGCCGAGACTTCTCTCCGGGTCCATAACGTCGACACGGAAGCGGTCCCTGAACTTGTCATCGGAACATCTGATGATATCCACACGTTGGTTCTCAATATGAGCACCGTCGAGACCATCTTCTCCGTAGACGAATTGGACAATATCGCCCAACGAGTTACGAACAGTGCCGTCATACTTGACCGTGACCTCTTCGAGTGCCTTGACCAGTTTACGTTGGATGTAACCAGTTTCGGCGGTCTTGACAGCGGTATCGATAAGACCCTCACGACCAGCCATGGCGTGGAAGAAGAACTCGGTTGGGGTCAAACCACGCAAGTACGAATTCTCCACAAACCCACGAGACTCTGGAGAATAGTCGTCCTTGGTAAAGTGGGGCAGTGTACGATACTTGAAACCAAAAGGAATACGCTTTCCTTCGACAGACTGTTGACCAACAACAGCAGTCATCTGGGAAATGTTAATGGTGGAACCCTTGGAACCAGAGCGAGCCATCTGGATGGCGTGGTTAAGGTCCTTCAAGCTCTTCTCAGTTTCGGTACCGGCTTCGTCACGAGCGTTGTTGAGCGCGCGCGAGACCTTACTCTCAAAGGTTTCTCGCACGTTCATACCAGGAAGCGCTTCAAGAGTATTATCCGTCGCGCTTGCGGTAATGGACTCGACCTCCTTCTTTCGCAAACGAACACAGTTCTCAATTCTCTGAATCGTGACCGGGTCGGGAATTGTATCACCAATACCAATGCTGAAACCGTTGTGCAACAACCAGTAATTAACGATGGCCTGCGCTCCATTAAAGAAGCTCACTGCAGCATCTGGGCCATACTCGTTGAAAATAGTATGGATGACACCTCCGCCACTAGCACCAACGGTCTTCTTGGAAAACAATCCGTACATCAGCTGACCCCCGTGAACAAGGAGACCACCATCACTCAGAGGGGAGAACTTCTCTGAAAGTGGAGCGCTGTCCTTGTCCACACGCAGAAGATTTAAACCAGAGGGCAGTGCCATGCTGATCATCTGCTTTCCGGTCCATCTAGGCCGAGGCTTGATGATAGCCGGTGGAGGAATAACACCATCCCAGTCAGGGACCCAAAGCATGATGTTCATGACCTGATCTTTGGTGAGGAAGGTGTCTCGACGGCAAATTTTGTAGATACCGCAGAGAGTGTCCTGCACAATACCCATTAAGGGACCATTGCGCTGGGGCGAAACAATGTTCATAGGGACCAACGCAAGTTGGCTGAGCTCCGCGCGAGACTCTTCGCTCTGAGGCACGTGCAAGTTCATCTCATCACCGTCGAAATCTGCATTGTAAGGACTCGTAACAGACAAGTTCATCCGGAAGGTGGAATACGGCATCACGCGTACGCGATGACCCATCATAGATTCCTTGTGAAGAGAGGGTTGACGGTTGAACAAAATGACATCGCCATCCATGACATGGCGCTCGACCTTCCAACCATAGAGAAGCTGTTGGCCACCAGCTCTCCTGGCGTGACGAAGGTCAATACGCTCGCCATTGTCTCTGACGATGTAGCGAGCACCGGGGTGTTCGTTGGGGCCGTTCATGACAAGATGCTGCAACTTTTCAATATTGTATGGCGTGACGACTTCGGGGTAAGTCAGTGTCCTGGCGATACTCTTTGGAACGCCCACTTCATCAAGCGACAGATTGGGATCACCCGTGATGACAGTACGAGCAGAGAAGTCCACACGCTTTCCCATCAAGTTTTGCCGCAGACGACCCTCCTTACCCTTCAGGCGGCTACGAAGAGCCTTGACGGGTCTGTTCGATTTCTGCATAGCCTTGGGCTGGCCGGCGATATCGTTGTCCATGTAGGTAGCAACATGATATTGCAAGAGAGACTCGAATTCGCGCACCACGTGTTCAGGAGCGCCTTCCTGTTCACAACGCTGAACGTTCTGGTTCGCCCTGACGATTTCCGCCAACTTGTACGTCAAATCGTCTTCGCCACGCTGGCCACTGGAGCTACCGCCAACTAGAACACTAGGACGGACAGGAGGCGGTGGAACCGGCAAGACGGTAACCACCATCCACTCCGGGCGAGCGTAATCATTGCTCAAGCCCATGATGTGAACCGACTCGTGAGAAATGTTTCGGAAAACGCTAAGAGCCATCTGTGGAGTAAGGAGCTTCTTTTCCGGCTGAGGCATGTCGTCCTCCTCCATCATACTCTTGCTAGGTTTCCATGTGCCAACCAAAGTTATTCCCTCCTTCCGAATCGTAGGTTGAGCATTACCGCAACCACCGTGACCGCTGCCCTTATCCTCCTTCGAAAATGGCTCGTCTTCGTCTTCGGGCGGATCGGCTTCGCAGACTAACACGTCCTTGGAAAGCCGCCAGATCTGATCGAAACGACGCTTCGGGTCTCTCACGCGAAGAGCTTGAAGGAACCTGGCATCATCCTGAATAGGTGTCAGCAAAAGAGCCATATTAAGATTTGCCATCCCAACAGGGATGACTAACCGTTTTGGCTTTGATCTTTCCACAGTTGTGGCAGACAGTCTCCAGGATTTTCTTGATCTTAGTCAAGAAACCTAAACCATTATTGTTAGCACTCTTAGTCACGCAATAACGCGTAGGATTTGTTCGCATACCAATATGGAAAACCGGTGTTGCCAACTCAATGTGCCCAAAATGGCCCGGGCATTCCTTTTGGCCTTCCTCACAGGTCTCGCAATTCCACTGGCGATCGATGGTACCCAAACGAGGATCGTTAAGACCTTTTGTTCGTGGTCGCTGCCGCTGATCGTCCTATTTCCAGTGTCAGCAGTTCCTAGCCACATAAATAGGAAGAAGAAAAAAAACGAAAGAAAAGGCAAACCATTGTCTCTGGGTATTCGACATGGACGACACTCATCCGTTTGATCTCCTCCGGAGAAAAGAGACCAAACTGGATCTCCTTGATCGTGCGCAACGGCGCCTTGGAGTATGGGAAGAAAACGTTCGACATAATGGGCGGTTTTGTCGCGTGGACCAAGTCGTCAATCCAACAGGCGTAAAAGACAGCTAACGGGTCCGTGAAAGTGTGCGTGAGTTCAGGGTCGCGAAAAAAGTTTTCCGACGGAGACTATCAAGTCGTTTCAAAGTATTCAGGCGAGTAATCGGAAAGCGACGATGCGAAATGATAAGAGAAGTCGTAAACAGCTGGCCGACTGAGGCCTTTGGCAGCCCTTGCCACGAGGGCGCCGGCGACCTTAATCCACCGACGTCACGAAACTCGAAGGGGAGAAAAGGAAAAAAAGGTCGTCCCGATGAAAAGCCGCGTCTTTTCCAACTCGTAAGACGATATCGCGATGCCAGATGCGATATTGGTGGGCGTTGGGCGATGGGTAGGTAGACGTGTCGGGGAGATGAAAGGGAGATGGATGAAGTTGCCTCAAGCGCCGATGGAGCACGAGTTTTCTCGAGCCGCAGCGCCAGTGAATTGACCGGGCCACCTAAAAGTGGCTGGGCTAGAGCTGAGTCTTGGCACTATTTCCCTGTCGCGGCTGGTTCGACCAATCAGGTGCACCATATTGAGAGTAGCCGTTCGACTAGCGTTCCTGTATAAATGTCGCTTGACCGCCTTCCGGATTCTCTAACGCAACTGTAACCTTTTGCGACATTCACCTGCATCAAAGTCACTATTCACCCCCCCACATTCTCTCTCTCTCAAGGCCAGTATCGATTATAGGAGAATTTCAGGAGCGCAGGAGCTGGATGCTCGTTTACGGCCAGCCGCCCTGGCCTCTTTTCCAGGCCGGGAATTCTCTGTGATTGATTTCTTAGCTGCCGATTCAGCAGGATGAATTTGTCACTCATTGATCCCTTTGTCCTGGCTCAGGACTATCCGGACACATTGACAGAGAAATTGAGTACGCTGGTCTTCGCTGCTCGCTGAGGATCCCGTACTGACTATCTATAGGGAGCGGCCATGCGACCTGTCTACGCTTTAACCGCAAGGGTGATTATCTAGCCTCCGGACGAGTTAGTTCCCAGTCGACCTGTGCCTAGGATACGAACGCGAAATTGACCTCTGATATCAGGTGGACGGTACGGTAGTGATATTCGATGTCGAGACCAATGGAGTGGCGCGCAAGTTGCGGGGGCATACCAGGCAGATTCAGTCCTTGAGGTTCGTCGGTTCACAGCAGTTTTGAGGTGATACCTAGAGATCGCTAACATGGCCGGTGCAGTTGGTCCAGAAACGGTCGATACCTTCTCAGTTCGTCGCAGGACTGGAAATGTATTCTTTGGGACATGAAGGATGGGTCGCGAGTGCGGACGGTCAAATTCGAGGCTCCGGTTTATATTGCGGAATTGCATCCTTTTAACCAGTAGGTCCCCCTTGGTCTCTTCTACAATACGCAGGAAGTATGCTAACCCGGGGTATTGACTATAGTCTCCTATTTGTTGCCTCTCTTTTCGAAGAACAGCCAACTCTCGTTGATATCTCCTCACCCAAACCCATCAAACGAATCCTTCCGTCCGCGCCGCTTCGTGCACCCCAAGACGTCGATCCAGCAGTAGCCGCAAAACAAGCAGCTCAGGACGCGAAGCATTCGACATGCGTTACCATATTCACAGCGCTCGGAAACCACATCGTAGCTGGCACATCGAAAGGCTGGATCAATATCATCGAGACGCAAAGCTGTACAACAATACATTCCACTCGTCTTTGTAACGGAGTGGTGATCCTCCTCCGCCTCGCCAGCAACGGCCGAGACGTCCTCGTCAACAGCTCGGACCGAGTGATAAGGACAATCCTCATGCCAGACCTCTCCCAACTAGGCATCGATCTCGAGCCGGCGAACATCAAGATCCAGGTGGAGCACAAATTCCAAGACGTGGTCAACCGATTGAGCTGGAACCACGTCGCCTTCTCATCGACCGGCGAATTCGTCACGGCCTCGACCTTCATGAATCCAGATATCTACGTCTGGGAACGCAGTCACGGCTCCCTGGTCAAGATCCTCGAAGGCCCGCGCGAAGAACTCGGTGTAGTCGAATGGCATCCGACCCGGCCCCTGGTAGTCGCCTGCGGCCTAGAGTCCGGTTGCATCTATACGTGGTCCATTGTGACACCCCAGAAATGGTCTGCATTGGCCCCCGACTTCGGCGAAGTCGAAGAGAACGTCGAGTACATCGAGCGCGAGGACGAATTCGACGTCCACCCAGCCGAGGAAATCCATCAACGCCGTCTGGACCAGGAAGACGAGGTCCCGGACGTGCTGACCATCGAGCAACCGATGAGATCTGCGATCGATGACGAGCAGGACGACGCCGACGCATTCCGCATGCCCGTCTTGCTGGATATCTCGGATAGCGAGAGCGGCGAGGATATCGTCGCCGTGGGACCGGGGACTATGCGCAAGCGCAGTCCTGGTGCGGGGCGCGAGTGGATGAACGGTGGAGATGGGGATACTACCCCTACCACTGCTGCTGCTGCTGCCGCTACTGTTGCTGCCGCGAACGGTACCTCGCGGAGACGTCGACGATAGTCTAGTCTGATCAAATCTGTATACGATGGTTTATTTGTTTCTGTTGGTTGGGTTGAGCAACAAACTGTATAATTATGGCCGGTGGGCTACAAAAAGCATCTATTTTTGTCAGGGCATTTCCAGGGGGGGGCGTTTGGGTGATCTCGGTCTCTTTTTATACCAGAAAAGGCTATATACATTGCATGCATGATGTTGAATATACTCGCGATACTGGAATACACGCATACAATACATCTACGATTCCCGCTAAAAAGATAGCAATAAACATTTCAATTCTAGCAAATCATATGTATCAGATCGTACAAATAGTAATGAAATAAAACAATAACAAGAATAATAGAAAGAGACTGGGTATAAAGCCACAAACCGCAAACCGCAGAGAAACCTCAATCCAGCCCAGGAACGCCGCAGCAAATGCTATTCTCTCTTTGATTTTTCGTGTTTTCTTTTCTGGTCCCTGTCCTCTGCCTTCTCTTTTCCAAGCCAAATATCAATCAACATATCAATCAATCAATCATGGTAGAACTCCGCCGGAGATTTTGACCGTCCTTGATGCTACCCTCGATTTATTTTATTTTTTTTTCCCACCCTGACCCTGTAGTAACCATGCCCCCTGCCCTTTCGTGCGTTGTGGTCCGTGTATTTCAGGACTCATTTCCTTTTAAACATCCCTGCCCTGTCCCTGTCGTGAAGACTCCAAATTCAGATGGTCTATCGTAACGGTATTTTTCTTTT
>PQMF01000131.1:0-66443 GCA_003004485.1 Aspergillaceae sp. MA 6039 | reverse complement strand
GAAGAAAGTCGAGATAAAGAAGGCGAAGCACCACACTGCTGATTTCGAAGAAAATTTTTTACGGGTGCAATATCTCAAAAACTGACCTCACCAGGGTCGTTCTCCATCACCTCATCTTCCCAGTAACGCTCGGGTGCATCCTCGTGTTCAGAAGTGATCGTGCCAGAGGCGATGGCTTCGTGCTCACCCCGCTCGAGGTAATCATCATGACTGACCTCTTTCAGAATACGTTGGAAATAGGTCTTGAGCGTACGGAGGCCACGGAGGTAGCCACGGTCAATATCATGAGGGTGCTGCGGCGGACATCGAACGTCTGGAGGCAATTCATCTTCGCCAGTCACACAGTTGGCAAAGTCAACAATCTTCAGATGGACATCAAAGTTCTTGTGTCCGTCATCTGAAACACGGCGCTGCAATGGACCTCTCTTGTTGCCAGACTGATGAGGATCAGTATTTGGTATCGCTTCTACTGGCGCCTGTTCTCCGTCATAAAGGATTAGAAGGCTGCTGGCATAGAACCGATAGCTTTTCAATCTGCGGACCATGTTCTCCAGTTTCGAGAGCTTTTCCAGAATCATAGGGATTTTCTTAGTCACACTGGCATAACTAGCACCGTCGTAAAGGAAGCGGGTAAGAGCATTTTGGAATTCGCGGCCAGACTTGAGGTCACGCCCAAAATACTTGTCTTCAAAGGCGTAATCCTGCTTCTTGACATTCCAGGTCTGCATGCCGCAGAGTCGGACTCCCAGCTGCTGAGAAGTCGTGGTCTGGCACTTGCGCCGTTGGGACTTGCGTTTCTTTTCATCAGCTTCCATGCCGTATTGACGAGTTCCCATTTTCAGATCCAGCACACAGGGTCTGTTCATCCCAGCAGTAAGGTCCTCGAGCAGCAGGAAATATTGGACTCTCTCGTCTTTCGTGGTTTGCGCTTCTTTCGGATTGGTTGGTAGCTTAAAGCGGTTGTCTTCACGACGACCAGATTTTTGCAAACTTCCCGACAATGCTGGTGGAGCAGGTCGCGCGGGGTCTCCCGGTGCGTGTGAGGAAAAATCACCCCCTTGACTATCTGACTTCACGGGAGCATCCCCTTCCATCGCGAAAATCTCATCCTCTCTGTCTCCACCATAACCGTCGTCCTCAAAAAACAGGAGTTCGCCGCGATCCCTGGATTCTAAACTGCCCAGTCTCTGAAGACCACTTCCCGAATGTCGTCTTCTAACATGGCGCTGTCGGTTCAACGAACTGGTGCGTGGCTGTGCCTCTTCAGCTATGATTTGGTCGAGACGGCCGTGCGTCGCATCCAAGGCCGTTGAAGCTGATGACGACAGTCCTGGGCCCTCATCAGATTTGATCGCAATGTCGATGGCGTTTGACCTCGGAGGCTCATTTGATTCGGGTGCCACGTGACGGCTACTAGCGGTGTGATCTTCCGAAAGATTCGCTCGTCGACGGCCAGTGTCCGAGGCCATCCTTGGCAAGGCAAAGTGGCCCCGAGCATGCCGTCGATGATGATGGATTGCAGGAGGACTGAAAACTTCTCGAAGCACCTGCTCCTGTAACTTCCGGTTGACAGTAGTCGCACCCCAGCTAATATTAGGCCGCTTCGAAATCGATACATCGATAGGCTTTTGTTCTCCAACATCGTTCGTTGACAGTTTGGGCACCTCTGTGTCGATAGGTAAACGGTTTTTGCTTGATGGGTTCGTTGTGTCGGATGCACGAGGCCTCTGGTGGCGAGAGAAGAGGTCGACTGGAATGATGTGACGATTGTTTTCGAGAATCACTTTCGGTGTGATGCCTGACACCTGTTTCTGGCTGAAAACCCGTTGTTGCTCTGGATTATCAGCAAGCTGTGCATTATCAGTGACTTGCTCGGCGCACTGCCCTGCCCTGGCTGCATCGTTGGCGGTTTCATTGTCTGTCTGCTTAGGATGCCGTCTGGGGTTCTTCGAGAACGTGACATTCAGAACACCGATATATCTAAATGAATTGAAAATCGCCTTTGTCAGTGGAAAAAACATATAAGGGGGAGAGAAAAAAAGTAAAAAGAAAAGAAATGCCAAAGGCAAGAAGACCAAAAGGCGTCTAATCTACGCACCTAGGAAGAAACATCAACATCTCCGGATGTCTGCGCTCGATACGTTCGTAGAATTCATTCTCCCTATTATTGAGTTGTTTGCATACGGCACGTCTGGAGAAACGAAAAACCGTTGTATGCCCACCGACTTGGTGTCGATAAGGCTTCAATTCCACGGCACCGACAGGAGCGGCCTTGCCATGCTTACGTCCGTGGCGCAAAAAGCGGTGTTGCTGAGTGGGAGTTGCGGTCGGGGTCATGCCTGCACCATCATCCTCAGTCAAGCTCGAGTCATCATGGGTGGACAAGCCACTTTCATCAGCAGAAGGAACTTCAGATTCACAAGTGGAATCATGGCTGCGTTCGGAGATGGTAGTCAAAGGTTTGTCATATAGCTCGTCTAGAGGGCCCTGCAGATCTGGTATATGGCCGTGCAAGACTCTACTGTCATTTTTGGATCGGAGAGAGATATCGACATGGCTAACCTCCTGCTCACTCGGCAAATCATGATGATGTCCCTTTCCAGATATCAGAACTGGACCAGTTTCTTCGGTTGATACTTTAAAGGGCTCGATCCCACCCTGCTGTTCGCTTTCATCTGCTTGATACGGACCAACCTCGTCGGGCACAGTGACGCGCTCGTGAGGAAAGTACAAGGCGGACGAGATCTGCTCTTTCTCTTCCTCTTCATCCTCGTTTTGAGCTGAGCCATGACGCTGTTCTGCAAGAGTGTCGGACAAAGGAGAAAACGCCTCCACAACCGGTTCACACTCCTCGGCATAGTGCCGACCCCCTTCTGCGTACTGCGTAGGAATGCTCTTCGAGAACGAGGTGCCCCGAGCACCTCCTGGAGTCAAATGAAAGTTTCGAATCTCCTCGAGTAAGCGGCCGGGCAACGGTCTGTATTGGTATTTGAAAAGATCATCCGTCTGCATCCTCGCATGAGAGTCGGTCCCGGCGGAGGGTTCAATTGCAACATACGCATCCGCGAGCGATGGGCGGGATAGACTCTTGGAACTCCTTCGAACGCGCGTATCCTCCTCCGACCATGCCCCGGCACCAGGAAGCACCTCTGAAGCCGGCTCATCCAACGGTCTCCAAGACTCTTCAGGTTTCTGACCACGATCGTCCTTGCGCTTCCTATCTGGCGAAGTGGTATTCTCCTTGAATAACCCCAGATAGTGACTAGACTTGCGACTGCGTACATTGGGAGTCGGTTCGGCGTTCGCCAGATTGGCCTCGATCGAGTTTTCGACTAGACCATGCTGGTTGAGACTCGAACTCCGCCGGGCCCTGGGATGCGGCATCTCACGGTTATCACCTCGCGATGATTCTCTCAACTCCTCCGAAACGGAGGAAGAGTCGATGGCAGGCGGATCGAGAGAACGGTCGGGAAGCAACAATTCCTCTGCAGAAGCATCAGTGAGATGTAGATCACGGTTTCCCGCAGCGGTGGCCGAGAGCAAGGCAGTATGAGTAGCAGTAGTAGTCGCAGGTGGCGACAGGAACGGAGGAGGGTGCAGTGGGGAAGAGTGGGGCGGCGGCCTGTGGACGTCGACTTCCATGTTGGAAGGTTCGTCGTGAGGAGTCCGAGAAGGAAGAGTTTCTGAATTGGAAGGTCCTAAGGTAGCAGCGGCCGTCTCTCCACGATGGCTTTGGGGTTTCTTGACATTGGGAAGGCCTTCCGTGATAGGGAGCGATTCAATGTCTGAGGGTAAATAATTGGTGGCGAAAATACTATCTCGCTCTGATAGTTGGGGACTGTGCAAGAGGGCCAATCTCTCAGGATCCAACGGGTGTTTGATGCTTTTCCTTCGAGGGAACAACGCGGAGGACGAGTTGGCGGGGGTCGTGGACCATTGATGAGCCGAAGGCGATTCAGCACGAGAAGGCGACGGAGCGTCTTCCTGGGGGTCTTGCTGGTGAGTGAGAACCGATTGGCCTTGTCGATGGAGATTGCGAGGGGTGGAGTCGTCCTCATGACGGACAGAGGCCGGGGGTGTCACCAGGGGATCTGATGGCAGGGTCTTCTTTTCGGCAGACGGAGGGGTTGACATGGAGAGGACATTGGTCGAAGATGCAAGAGAGAAAAAGATTGATTGGTGAAAATGAGAATAGAAGAGGGGGTTGGGAAAATTGAATATGGAGGATAGGGAGAAGGAGAAAGAAAAATAGAAGCGGAAAAGGGAAGGAGCGAAGAACTGGCGTCACCACCCGTTCACCAGCAGCACACGTTCCGGGGGCGCGAGTTCTAACAGGCCAACGACTGGGAATTGACCGCCAATTGTTGGGAGGGACAAGAAGAGATAAAGGATGCAACTAGAGAGTAGTAGTAATCTGCAGATGTAGGGATCGTGGATGAATTCCGACTAGATAAGAGACAAATAAGAAAGAAAGACCACTGGATTGTAGGGCCAGGAAGGAAGAAGGAAGGGAAAAGAAGGGAAGAAGCAGGGAAAAGTAAGGAGAAGATCCACTCACCGCCTTTGTGGGACGGAGCTGAAGAAAAGCTGAAACCTTGGTAATGGAGGTACAGTAGCCCTGGTTTCTGTGATCGATCTTATACACGGAGTATACCTGTTCTGCTCCCGACCTACATATTCCTCTCCAGAGGTTGCAATCTATCTCATCGTCTTGGAATCATCGTGTAATCATTCTGTACAGGCGATCCGTTTAGTGCAGGTGGGGGGAACTTTATCGGGGCCTGCCCGATAGGTAGGTCACCTGACCTTTTCACAAGTACAGAGTACTCTGTACTTGTGAAACCAAGTAGAGAACGCTTACAAAGGACGGATATATCTAGTGACAAGTATGAAGAACTGTTTCAGACACAAGGTCGAGCAATGGACAGGCTCAATGGTTGGGAAAGACTGCTGGATTGTGCCAGTTATCTCACCTGGTCTAGGGCATGCTCCGGAGTGGTTACTAGGAGGACGACGACAGAGTACATACTACTACTTCTTCCACGCCATGCCCAAATTCAATGCCCTCTCAAAAATCCGGCCCATGCCCTGAAATCTCCCACGGATCGCTCATTCTTGAGGCCCCATTACCCCTGGTATATCCCACAAACCCACTAGCCACTTATTGCGGCGTAGTGATACGCGCTCTCGAATGTGACATGACGCACCGGCGCTGTGATGGCGCTGGTTCTTCACCTCCAACGGCATCTTCCGAATGCCCGTCAGACGCCCAACGACTCTTCTGACTGGCATATTAGACCCAGACTACTTATTAGTAGTAGTTTTATTTCCTGATGAGACCCAGGCATCCATCATGTCGCCTTGTCGGACCTTTCCCCCTCTCTCCGGGTCAGTCTCTCCTTCCCTTCACCTCCGAGTGCTATCATTGCTACACTCCATGTCACTGTTTACAAGTGACATTTGCACATTTTTGCTCTTTCATCTTTGACAAGTCCTTTCCATTGAGCCGTGGCTTCTTCTGCGACTTGACATTTCTATCTTTTATTTATTCTGTTGCCTCTTCGTCTCATGCTTCTCTCCGGTACTGTCGATGGGAGGAGGGTACATACAACGGTCCGGAGGTACATGTACGCCGTACGTTAAATCCATGCCTGTCCATGCCTGTCTGTATAGCATAATACACAAGAATCTCTATATTACTCTTCCAGAGTCGCCAATATTGCCCGAGATCACTCAACTGCCCAGTTCTGCTATTTTGACCCCGACTGAGGCTGAGTCTAGGTAACGTCGCAAGAGTCAGGCCGGGTGGAAGCGTCCATTGTTCATAAATAACCCTAACCCGACAAATCGCGTTCAACAATGAATCGCGGGCTGAACCTGGACACTGGAAATGCGGGAGTCAATCGGCGATATTCTTTTCTCCAGACGCCGTTGGAGATGCATGTTCCAGGTCTGCAGCCGCCGGCCAACAACGATCCAGCACTGCACCAACAGCACCATCTCCAGCAACAGCCCGCAGCTGCAACGGGACATGATCGTGCACAGCAATCGACAAATATAGGGGACAAAGAGAAAGCGCAAGGTGCATCTCTACAACATGATCCGGTCGCCTCGCCTTATACTCTTCCTGGCTCCCCCCCGCCGCCTCCACCAGAACAACATCCTGCGAATTTCGCTCCATATGCCGACGAGATGATCCAGCACACGACTACTCCGCCTCCCGTTCAACTACAATCGCCCCAGCAATCCGTTGCTGATGCACCGCAGAACTCGTACGGGCCGATCCCGACCTCGCCAGGACCGCTCCCCATCAAAGCCGATTCGTCTCCCTCAGATCAGGGTCAAAGTGCCCGCCCGATGACCGTCGCGCCAGATACACATCCATTACACTCGCCCCAGTTTCCTCGATTCCCACCACCGACGGCCACCAGCACATCGGAGGTCCCTGTTCCGGAAGACCTGACGGCTTACCACCAGCCGGGCCAAGTAAGGCATCCGGATCAAGAGATCAAAGGCGGGACGTGGAGCCATAGTATGTGCGATTGTTCGAATATCAGCACCTGCTGCCTGGGGATCTTTTGCCCGTGTGTGCTCTACGGAAAGACACAGTACCGGCTCGGCCTTAAGTCGCAAAGGGAAGACCCGACAAACCTGCTGGGCTATGACTCGTGCAATGGATCATGTACGGCAATGGCTTTGCTCTGTGGCTGTCAATGTGAGAAGTCTAGCACGCACGCCCACACACTCTTTATAACATAGCTGACATGTATTCTAGGGCTCATGGCGACCATCCAACATACCCGGACCCGAAAAATATACGGCATTCAAGGCAACGTTGGATCCGACTGTGTGCGTGCCACCTGTTGCACTTGCTGTACCCTCATCCAAGACGAGACGGAAATCAAGAAACGAGAAGAAGACCGTGCCAGGGTCGCGGCCGCGCAAGGGGCAACTCTGGTTTCGCCCTATATGGCGCCGGCCCAGATGTCCTATCCTCCACCTCCGAGATAGCCCTCAATGAGTCATTCTTGAGAACGACACCGTCCTCTGTTTACCTGTACTATGATGCTGTTGTGCTTTTGATGATTCTCTATTGATATCCATATGCTCTGACTTTCTCTGGTTACCCTTTCATTCTCTCACATTTTATGTACTTTATATTCCAACCATGTATCATTAAGAGGAACATTGCATCGAATAGCATGATAATTCCTCCGAATAATATAGTGATAATAATTTATAATAATCAATTTCATCTTTGACATATTTTGAATGGACAAAATCCCCAGATGGCCCAATCCAGACCGCCGAGTGGCGGGTCTCTCCGTACTTCTTCATCTGTCCATCTTCAACTAACCAACCACTTAATACTCACTCCCTTAGGTGACCTGCCCTATGGCTTCAGACTACCATCACTCTTTACACACATAATTATACATTTCTTTTTTTACCTGTCTATTACGATTTCAACTACTCTTTGTCGCAATTTCTTGACGCCGAGAGTCTACGCCGATCCCATTGCCCGACCGCGCACGATCGTACTCCTTTCCTCCATAGCTACGGGGTATCATCTACGTCTCCACTGCAAAAGAAGTCGATTCAATCATGAAGAACGCTTAGAAAAGCGAGCATATCTGAAGACCGAGAGGACGGCGTTCCACATCCGTGCTTGCTTTGATGGTCGTCAAGGAGCAGGTGCACGACATTGACGTATCGTATATGAGCGGTCTTCAACGACGACGAGAACAAGAGTGAGAGCGATAGCGACAGCTACAGCGAGGACGGCGAAGACGAAGACGACGGCGCGGATCGCTATAAAGTAGTCGACCATGGGGGATGGCGCTGGTCTGCTTCCCCGCCAGATCTGGGCTCAGCCTACGACGTCGAGTACCGAGACTTACAAACCCGGCTGCACTCCGTTCCTTCTTCCGCGTGAGGGTATGTGTCTGTCTATTTACTACATCTTGGGTTGATTGGCTGGTTTTGGTTGGACGAGCTTGTTCTTCGGTGCTGGACGCTGGAGGCTAATGTTTGTTCGTTTTACAGGCTATGTCCACCTGAATCGCTCAGCTACACTTACCCTTACCCAGAATGCGGTATTCGAACCTATCTGCACGAGTGAGGCAACGGAAGTATCGAATCCTTCCGCCATTCTCGATACCCGAGACCCCTTCTATTCGTCTGTGACGCCGCAGCTGTATGCCATCGGTTGCGCGACTGTTGTTAGCTATCTCCTTGTTGTGATCCTTCTCATCACGCCGCGCACGTTCTACGTCGGGGGTCCTCGTGGTGGAGGTGGCGGCCAAAGCTTTTTGGGTCGACGTGGTATGATAGGTGGTTCGTATAGCGGGAGTTCCTCGTCCGTGGGAGTTGGTGGCCGGCCGTGGCTCCAAAAAGTCGCTGCGATATTGGTCGCCGTTTCTTTGACCATCGCGAGTGCGGATTCATTCAAAGTGGCCGAAAGACAGTACAAATATGGGTTCTCGGATGCCGAAGCACTGACGGCAGAGGTTATTGATGGCGTGCAGATTCGGATCGTTCGAGTTATATCCACCACGTTCCTTTGGCTTGCTCAAGTACAGACCCTGATCCGGTTATTCCCTCGACACAAGGAGAAAGTCATGATTAAATGGGCTGGTTTCGCGTTGATTGTGTTGGATACCACGTTTAGCATCCTGGACAACTTCCTGGTCAGGAGTAACACCACACGACCACGACTATATGATGATGCGATTCCCGCGCTCAGTTACCTATTCGAACTCTGCCTCAACTTACTTTATGCCGCATGGGTCATCTTTTACTCATTATCGAAACACCGGTTTGCTTTTTTTCACCCGAAGATGAAAAATATCTGTTTAGTTGCGCTTTTATCACTATGTGCCGTGTTGATCCCAGCCGTGTTCTTCGTCTTGGATATTGCGAAGCCGAATGTCGCCGGCTGGGGTAGTTATATCCGATGGGTCGGATCAGCTGCTGCCAGCGTTGTTGTATGGGAATGGGTGGAACGGATCGAAGCGCTCGAGCGGGATGAGAGGAAAGATGGGATTCTCGGAAGGGAAGTCTTTGATGGCGACGAGATGCTGGAGGTGACTCCATCGGAAGAGGTCGATTGGCCGCGCCAGCCCTACAATGGACACGATAGAGGCAGCGGTACGGGAGCATCTTCAGGATGGGGAGGCATGATGGGCCTGGCCCAGCGTCCACTCCGAACGCGGAATATCAGTGAGCAGAGACAACCAGGCTCTCAGGGCCAAAGCTACGCCATGTTCTCTGAGTCGCGACGCCGGAGAGCAGCTCGGCCTACTCCACCACCTCAAGCCCTCACGCCTGTCAGTCGTGCGGATACCACGAGTGCGGCTAGCACGGTCTACCATATTCGCTACCATCCTGTCTCTAGCCCGACGCCACCGGTCGCAATGCCTTATATGGAAGAAGAAGAGGAGGTCAATGAGCCGAAGGATGAAATACCCGAGATCACAGAGTTGCAACCACCCGACCCTGATAACGAAACTCTTGCCGCTGAACAAACTGGAGAGGAGCCACCCCAGGCCCTTCACGCGGATCCACGATGGCGGAGTATACTAAACCCCTTCAGAAGAAGGCCAGCGTCGCCCCCGAGGGAGGTCGTTTCTGCCCAGGCAGAGGTACAATCTCCCGAAGATGAGAAAGAGTCGGACGAAGGCGATGAGGATCATGACCAACGAATACCGGCACAGACGGGAGGCAATCGGTTCTTCCCTTTCCGCCGGCGAAGACAACCAGCAGGTGGACGACCTGGCGCTGATGCAACTTTACCGGTTATTGTCATCCCTGCTAGACAGCAGGGACAAAGTACATGGTCGCCGCAACTTTTCCGAGACTCGAGTATCCCGGGGTCTTCAAGTCGTCCAACCTCCAGACGTTCTACTCACTTACCCGTGAGGATCATCTCATCGTCGCAGGCAGGGATCGCTGCGCCATGGGCCGCCGCCGACAGGGATAATATCTACGAACTACGCTATGACCCTGAAGCAGCAGCTCTCGTGGGGCCCGATGGTTATGTCCCGGATCATCTGTACCCTCCATCAACACATACCATGCAAAACGACCTGGCTAGCTCTGAGACGAATGCCGGCGATCCGGCTCGCCAACCAACGCTAGACCAGGGGGCAGACGACGATATGCAGGACAATAGCACGACGTCAAGCGAAGAGACATACCATGTTCGAGAACAGTGAATGGTTCTTCTTTTATGTTACTGATTGTTTGAGGAGTATTTGGGATTGGCTTATAAGCATCGGCTTTGTTTCATGATACCCACCCAGTGACTGGAGCGTTTTCTTTGGATTGGATTAACTGGATTGGACTAACTGGATTGGACTCTCGTTTGATTCTTTCTTTTTCTTTTTCTTTGGTGTACACTGGTTGTCTATATAATCTGCCATTTATGCATGCATTTATGCTATCTGAAATTTAGACGAAGTAGACCCAAGTCGACATTAGCGTGCCTTCCCCAGGTACCAAGGCCTAGCAATCTATTCACCAAGAATAAGACAAATTAAAGCCTGCCACATTCACTCTCGTCCATCTACAAGGACCTCCCGTATTATTTCCAGGCGCCCGCCCAACGCGGTAATCGGTGCAGGTCGGAGATTTTCCTCCCGACGAACGACTTTCTCTCTTCTCACCCGTCCTGTTCCGGTCCAGTTCTCTGGCGCTCTTTCAATCCATGCATTATCATGATCCTGACCCTCCTCCCTTCTCTCGTCCTGTGTTTTATGTCTCTCCGGTCCATGCTGTGACTGCGTTGCGTGTCGACGTCGCATCATGGCGGCTGCCAACGGGAACATGTTCGACGCCAGCATCACGACGGACCAACCTCGTGAGGCTTCGTTAATGGTGCTGCCGTTGAACGTGATGGCTAAGATTGTTGCATACGTGCGTGCTTTGAAACCCTTCTCCGGGTAACCAGCTTCTACTTGCTGACATGTTCGATTCTTTTCGCAGCTCGATGACCCCGGAGACCTCGCCCGAGTATGCAGGACCTGTCGGGTCCTCAACTACATGAGTCTTCCACAACTCTACAAGAACCTCACGCTGACCTCGTACGATCGGATCCGATATCGTGGCGAAGAACCCGAGGGCATGGGCAGCGCAAGCCCCTTTTCTAACGGCCTCAACGCAGTGATCACCCGGCCGTATGCGACACTAGTGCGATCATTGACTCTTCGGGGCGAATGGCGCGAGCACGAGCTGGAAGAGCACGCGCGCGTTGGCCGGGTGCCGGATTCCTCGATGATGCTGAATATCGCGGTGCGGGCGGCAGTGGACCGCATGACGGACCTGCAGAGCTTCAGCTGGGAGCTCAACACCAAGCTGCTGGAGACGGTGTATCTGGGGTTATCACAGCTACCGCGACTCACAACACTCAGCGTGCGGTTCCCGTCAAGTCGTCATCCGCGGCCGACGATTGTCATCCCGCCCATGCCGCATCTGCGCCGGCTCAAACTGACCGATATCGATCCGCTGTGCTATCCCGACGACATCTCGACGCTGCTGTGGAAGTGCAAGAAGCTGCGCGAGCTGTACATGCATTGGTCGCCGCGGATGCGCAATGCCCAGGAGCCCAGCGTCATGCTACACGATTACTTCCGCAAGTGCATTGCGGCCCGGGAGCCGCTAACAATCAAGAAGCTGGCGCTGCAGAATCTGTATGCCTTTCACAGCGAGGAGTTCAATCTTGCGTTTGATCCCAGGACAGTGGAGGATGTCACGCTGTTGAATAACGCGGGTTCTGATGGGCCATCTTTCATGAATACTTTCGTGGATAGAAGTTGGCCGGCGGTTCCGCCTCATGAGCGTCTGCGGATCAAGTGCATGAGGCAGGATGCGGTATCGAAAAGAAATGCAGAATTCCTGGGGAATTTCACCGGCTTGGAGAAGGTGTATTTTGTCAACAATGCGCGCGATGCCAATGACATTCTCAACTTTCCCAGAAATTCGCCTGCAGCGCAAGCCTGTCTCGATAGCAATGGTCATCCAGCATCGCCTTCGCATACTGCTACTATGAGTGCCAATTCCCCGGTGACGGCAGCAGCAGCAGCAGCCTCGCCATCCGCCAATACCGGTCTTTCTCGCATTCTCCAAGAAACCCATCTCAACGCCATCATCATGAACCACGCCGCAACGCTACGCCACCTCCTTCTTCCCTCCCGTTGGCCTCTCTCCGCAAATACCGTCTATCGTCTCGTTCACGCCAGCCCGCAACTCGAACAACTCGCCTGCGCAGCCGATGTCTCTAGCACGGATGCACTGGGCATTCTACTTCCTTTTCTACGGAAGCTTGTCGCCTTGCGTCTCTTGATCCCCACGGGAAATGTATCCTCTCCGCCACACCCCGTTCAAACAATGACAAAGACGAATGGATATACGACAGCAGCAAGACCGCACAGTCTAGCCGATTTCGTCGAGCAGGATGATGAATTGCTGTTGAATAAAATCTCTATGTCGCTTTCGGATAGGAGCGTGCACGGGAACTTGAAAGTCATTGGCGTGGGTCAGAAAGCATGGGAGTTATTGGACTTCTATCCTGCTTCAGAGGAGCAGTTGTCCACGTGCCCGTACCATAACGGGACGGGCAGCAATCAATCCGTATCTGAATCCCAGGACCAGAACCAGAACCAGAACCAAGACAACATAAACACGAACGCCGACTTGGATAGTCCATCGTCATCGCCACACAAATCCCTCGCTGCCAGAAAACACAATCATCATCACCATATATCAACCTCTTCAACATCAGCTTCAGCATCGGTCCTGGGCAAACGACCACGAGATACCAACGATGACCCCTGGCCCCATCGACATTCAGATCCTCCAGACTCCCACCGTGCCTCAACCGAGAACAACAGTAACCTGCCCCTCGCTATGGGAAAGGATCAAGATTGCACATTGTGGCATATTAGCCCCGATGCGCATCTGTGGCGACGACGGGTCAGACCGGTGGGGTGGGAGGTTCTGCAGCATTGGGAGATTTGGGAGCTTGACAAGCAGGAGTTATAGTGGTCTTTTAACCGGATACATTCGACTATTATCGGGACATATTAGCACCTTTCTTGTCATGTTGACATACATATGCTTTTGTCATTCTATTATCTTTGATACAGAGGGCCGATCGGGATATCGTGTATAGATGGGCATATTTACCGGGCGTTTATTCTCATCTCTTTGCTGCTTGTTGTTGACATGCGATTCAAAATATAGCATTAGAGTCTGGTGTTGTCGGTTTGAGGTATTAAATATTATAGAAGGCGGTTTTCTCTTTCTCCATGGAAATAATATTCAACTTATAATTTCTTTCTCCTCACATACGTCTCCAGTTTATATATACTTTACAGATCTGCTGGACTGCATCACTATTCCTTCGAGACACATACAACCGGCACTGGTTAGTACATATATCCCCTAGGCAGTTGATATGTGCAATGCAACACAGCCTGCAAGAACCATTTAATGAAGATATGCGGTGCAAGATTCATCATATATGCATTGTAATGTTGTCTAGTGTAGCATTCATATCCACGACTTATGTGCTTGGCTCATGCTCATGCTTCATGTCATGAAGTATGTTTAGGGCTTCCGAGTGTACAGAATATACAACCAGAACATATTCTTTTCTGTACTCCCAATAACAAACCCCAAGTAAAAATGAAGAAAAGAAAAGAAGAAGATCAATCAATTAGCCAGCCTGCGGTGCAAACCCCAACCGCGGCCCCTCCGCATCAAACACCACATACTGATTCTTGAGGAACACATCGCCAAAGACCGAAAATTCCATCCCGTCGCTACTCTGGATGCCACCGAAGCAGCTTGATTCGCCGTCTCCCACAGCAGACATCTTGATATATTGGCCCGGGGTGATGGCTTTGTAGGTGCCCTGGCTCTGGCTGTTGCTTTCACTGTTGGTGCTTGTACTAGCGCTTGCGCTCGTGCTTGTGCTTGCGACCCCGCGTGGAATGGGGGTGTCGCTTCTGATAGATCTGCCGAGGATGCCGTCGCTGCCACTGCTGCCGCCGCCGATGATGCCACCGCCAGCACCACCACTGATGCTGACTGTGGGACTAGGAAGAACAATGCCAGGAATACTGGCACTCGCAGTAATGCTGGTCCCGGGGGCAATTTCGACGGCGAAATCTGGTAGCTCTGCATCGCAGGGAACCACATAGCCGCCGGCAGAGGGATTATCTTGGGCACCGGGGACCTGTTGGTAATATTCGGCTACGATGTCTTTTGGGAGCATGAGGAGGGTGGTCCCGGTATCTGAAAACATCAGTATATCATTGGATTGCCTGTGCTAACTCACGGATATGGTGAAAGCTTACCTGCAATACCCCGGATAGGGCTAGGTTTCGTTTGTCCGTTTCCAATGCCGTAGCCAGCAGCTGTGAACATCCAGTATCCATCAGTGCTGTCGACCTGGGTATACGTGATCGAACCGGTGTGCTTCGACTTGTCGATGTACCCAAAGTCGTACGATCCAGCAGCGTGCTGTTTGAGGGCGACGGCGAATACGGGAGAGTCCAGGCTAGACTTGACGGTGTCGAAGAACGTCTGTTGAGATTGTGGTTTGACTACAGAGTACACTTTTTTAGGATGCTTTTGTAGGAACGAATGGCAGATTAATAACTTACCGGTATTGATCTGGCTGAAAGCCAATCCCAACAGACCATCGCTATTCGTGTCCTCGGTAAACTGCTGGCTAACCTCCTGAGCTGCTTCAATGGCTTGGTCGTGTACCGTGACACCACCGATACTAACGGTATCCCTGTAGACATCACCTTCGGCAGCGCTGCCATCTCCGTAAGAAATCTTCCAACTGGAACCTTCCATCTTAGTCCCATTTCCGCCGGGCTTGTAGACTCTGTGTCCAGTCCGTTGCGAACCAGGAAGTTCGCTTGAGAAGACCCAACTATATACTGGTCAGTCTGGACCCAAAAATATCTCCAAAGAGGACAAGCCAGACTTACAGATCCGCGGAACCGGTGTCAATGTCCAGGTTCAGGATTGTGTCACCCACTCTGACCGGGGTTAGATACTCCTTGTCGTCGTCCTGTGGCTTGGCGACAGCGGTGCCACTGTCAGCGGCATCCTTGATTCCCTGTGGAACGGTTGCGCCAAACTTGTTGTAAACGCCGGCGTACATCCGTGGAAGATTAATAGTTCTTGCTTGCGTAGTTCGTTTGCTAATTTGGTTGAGCGTGAAGCCTTTGCCAGGTTGGGCTATCGGCACAGCCGACGCAACGGTGGACAGGCACGTCAGGACCGTAGTGATTGTACCGATGGAGAAGACCATATTGGTAAAGGAGCGATGCGGCACCAGGCCGGGGGGTGAGTAGAAAATAATAAGGGAACGAGTGTAATAAAAGGAATGAATGATTGCAAAGGCTAGAGAGTACCCAGACTCTTCTAGACGCAGAGGGAATGAATAGGCGCTGGGGACGTTGAAAGACAGGAAGACTAAAAATTCGAGCTATATGACAGACGACCATCACCTTTATATATCCTCGCTAACCCCATAGTTAAGTGTATGGCCCTTGACCAGTGCGTTTATATCCACTCCGGGGGGGTATCAAATATAAGACAGACACCCAACGGAGAAGCATTGTAACGACAAAGGCAGTGACAACGACCCCCAATTCACCCCTCAAAAAGAATTATAGAGAAAGGAAAGACAAAAAAAGCAACTAGGCCTCTTTGTCTTTTCTTTTCTTTCCTTTTCCCCTCTATTCAAGGAAGTGGACAACGAATCAGCAGCGGATACCTTCACTCCCACCTGTGGATTCCCGACATTATCACGACACCCAGGCTGCTTTCACTCTTCCAGGGAATGGACGGCGAGAACGGGACGGACTAAGTGAAATGCGGTCTTTGGCCAGGTGTCAGAAGTAGTGAATACAGCACCGAGTACTCCATCGGCAGAGAGCCCAGGAGTCCCCTCTAACCCACGGCGGGAAGACCTCCTCCCGCCCGTTTAGTCCAATCTAGTCATCGAATCGCAAAGCGGAGCATCGCAGGGCGTTTATTTCTGACAAAATCCCGTGCTCGTTCCAGGAGCACAGCATGGCCTGAAAACACAGAACAGGTGGACGAAAGGCAGCGGCCAACTCCGGCTGGTCAAGTCGTAGACGCCCAGAAGACCACAGACCACCAGATTCAGACCGTATCGGATCTGGATAGATTGATTGAACCAGCGTGCCTGCGTGTCATGTTGAAGACGCCCATATCCATCCAGACCGTCCGCCCAATAACGTTGGGCATTCTGGCCGGCGTCTAGTGGAAGGTCCAAGTATGCGTGCGGTGGATCTGAAACGTTGTCGTCTTATCGTGCAGGATTCGCGTCTGATAGCTGTTTATTGGTCGTCTACTACTCATGTCCGGTGGGGTCATAAGGCGATACACTTACGGAGTATGGACCTGACGTCTGCCCTCCTTGTTAGTAGGTGCTTGGTGGATCACATGACCTTTTCGTTAGACCGGCCAGAACTGTCGTCGTATAGCGACTCCCTTGGGAAGCTCCTTCCTTCATCTCTCCGTCTTTTTGTTTCATCTCCTATCCATCTATTTTGCTAGCTAGAGGCCTGAACATACTGCTGTCTCTTCTTTTCTTGATCTCAGTTCTTCTATCCCTTTCTTAGCCTTTTCATCCCCAGATCTGCGCTATCAAGAGGGGGTCTCGGCCACTGCTAGATTGAAGTTCGATAGACACGCCAATGTGCAACCGGGCTGACAAGGAAGCGATTCGTTTTGACGAGACCGGGCAGATGGCAGATATGAGGAGCAAAAACCGAAAACACAGCTCAAAAGGTATACATCATTCACTTCAAGTACCACCACTGGGTGTCAATACTCAAGATGGTTCTGAAGGCTTCTGGTCCAGCATTAGATGAAAGTACGGCAAGGTTCAATGATACAAATAGCTTGGTAAGAAATCTAATTACCGACATAGACAGTGACCAAGGGTAACCTTGGGATCTGCTACTGAATCGCAAGACCCACGGAAACGATCTGACGCAGGTGGAGTCTTGTCTACATGGAGAGTCTGGCTCTTTGGCATCAATCGATTTGATGAAGTCAATGGCTGTGGAAGAATAATGGTCTAGAAGGCAGCATTATCTCGAGCGAACCCAATGGTGCCTCAAAAAGGCAATAAGAAGCGACTCGCCGGAGCAGCGTTGAAGTCGCAGTAGGCGAAACAATGTCGGCTGGCCGGCAGATCGACCGATGATCCTCTTGAGGTGAGCCTGAGTTTTGAGCGCGGATATGCATATATAGACGCTAAGAAATCTTTATTTATTAGTCCGCGAGACCTGCAATTCGTCTGCGCTTGTCCGCTCAGCATCCTGTTGTCGAGGACGACGCTATGAGTAGTCGTGACGCCGTCGAGGAGAAGAATGTTGGAGATCGTGATGTGACTTTTCATAAGTATTACCAGTCCGAGTATCATCCCACATCAGTCCCCGGGCATGGATCACCCACTGCGCGTGGCACAAACATCAGCCGTCAGAAAGTCCTGTGCACTCATCCTATACCATGGCAGCAACTTTATTTGTCTTTCAGACTTTCCCTTGGAACAAACTTCATAACCATATATACCCATCTCTGAAGGCCTACTGAGCAAATTCAATCCAAAGGCGCGCAGTTGCACGCCTGAAGTAAATGAGGGCCTGGCCAGAATCATGGCTAAAAAAGCATTGATGTTGATCCAATGTTGTATTTTTTGAGATGCAGACAAGGTCCACCCCAGACACGCACTGGGTTCATGCATATCCCGATTGTCACGCCATGTGCTTCCAAAACATCCGGTCTAATTCCTAAATGTACCGAGCTGGTCGTCGTGTTTTTTTTGCAGTGAGGCTGTTGTGACTCAAGTGCCTTGACTTTAGTTCGCAGAGCAAGCAACACAGAGCGGGATTGGGAAAATTCCGCTGCGGCCCCAAAGATGATGTTCCAGAGAGCCCAGGGGGTGTCAGGATGCGTGTAGTCTAGAAACACCAACTGATTGGCAGCAGCTGTAGCATATATTGTGTTTGATAGGAGATGTTGCAGGACCTCTGCATGAGGTCGCGCTCTGTGGTATTCGCCGCTGGTTTTCGAACGGAACCATGACTGGTAGTCAGGGGTTGACATGGCGGGCTTAAGGGGGGAGCAGAATGACAATACGGGGTGTTGATAGGCAGATTTAGAAAAGAAAAAGAAAATATCAAAAGTAGCAATAGTATCAAGTCCTGGAATCTGGGTTCCTACATACAACGATTAACTCCCACAGAATATTGCCAGCTGCCACCACTCCTGGGCAGCCTACCTAATAGTTTAGGCAAGAGTATGAATATGATTATAGGATAAAATTCTCTATACTATCACTTGCTTAATAGTACGAATATGTTATTAGAAAATTAATGGTTTTGGCACTGACAATGGCGCAGATTCCTTTTCTTCGCAGGAGACTCCACATGACGCGTGAGGCTCAGCGCGTGCCCTAAAAAGAGATGGAATCCCAACCACGATTCTTCGAGAGACATAATGAACGAAGAAAACAATGATCTTCTGTAGGATCTGTCAACGATGACTCTGGACTAGCGGATACTTCCGTCTCTTAACCCGAAACACTGACACCTGAAACGGATTCATATAAGCCATCAGCCATTATCCTTCTAGACTGGCTTAAACACGGAAATGGGAGGACGTTTTGTTTCAGGCCCGGGAGATCAACGATTAGTTAAAAGGATAGTCTATATGATAATACCGACGGTGGTGCGAATGCTGGGGACTGGAAAGGGTATAGTAACCTTCCCCAAATGTTTCATGTTGTATTATGTATCGCCGTTATGGCTGCAACAAATGCGGTGGAAGACTCCCCGACTCCCCTGCTCCTGTTGAACCCCCGGATGCATCAATACTCACGGCCTCCCCATTATTCCCGTCATGCTGCTCATTCAGCAATACCTCCAGCATATCAAACTCGCCCAGCATCGGTCCCGTCCCGCCTAGCCCTTGATCCACGGTTGTGCTTGAGCTATTAAAGAACTGGTCGAGCGGTAGCGCGAACCAGTCGGGCAATGCATTTGTACTTGTATGTTCGGGCATCGAGACGTTTGCGTCTTCCAGATCTCCTCCGCCAGTTGTTGGCGAGGCATGGGGTTCGTAGTAATAGTTGTAGTAGACGGATGGTGGCGGCGGCATAAAGGAGACATTAATATTAGAGGAGTTTATCGGCTGTGCTGGGATACCAGCTAAGGGGTCGTGTACATCTGCCATGCCGGTGTTGTGGCCGTCCACAAAGCTTAGATTATTGGTGTTGGTGTTGGTGTTGTTTTGCGCCGATGATGGCCATGCGTTATTAGAGCCCTCGCGATGGCTTTGCGAGGGTGACTGTTGGCGGGAGACTGGTGCTAATGGGCGGTCATGACTGCCCTCGCCATCGGCTCCCCGATCTGAAGGCGCGAATCGTAGGAACCGTGTGCGGATATTGGTTGTTAATAGTTCGAGTAATCGTGAAATCGCATGATTCAAGTGGACATCGTCGACGACACAGGTCCGCAGTGCTTCGACGACCCGGTCCTGGAGGTCTAGAGATACCCGTACATCGTCTTCTTTGGCACCAAGTGTGAAGGTCTGGAAATATTAGAACCGAGAGTAGAGCAGAGCCCTGGTGTAAATCAGATGCAACGTACCTTTAAGATGAAGATCATCCCCGAAAGAATTCGAAAACACGACCTCACAGGCGTATGCTTTAAATGGTCTCCAGGCACAAGTCCATCTAGCACAATTTGCAGGATCCTACGTGACGCGTCTACAACCTCCTGGATATATTGCTCGTTAACACGATAGAGCTCCATCAAGACTCCAAACCACGAGTTGCCCGTTGGAAGCCCTGAGCCTTGTCGGTTATTCTGTGTTTGAGCAGCTTCATTTGACATCGTCGTCCAGCGATCGACTACAGCTTGAAGAGCCAGAGAGTTCACATATAGGCCTTGTGGATGTTAGTCAAGTGTGCTAAAATGGCCCAGGTGGATAACGTACGGGTATACTCATATTCAATCAACAAAATATGTCGCATGGCAGGGGTCACTAGACAGTATTAGCCATAAAGAAGTGAAGATGACTGCTGCAGCACTTACGGTTAACCGTATCGACATTATGCCGCCATTCCCGTAGAAACGGCTGGAATCGATCGATTTGGTCCTGATATCGCCCACTGCGAATCAACTCTGAAGTCTGCTCACTAGACGCAAACAACAGCTGATTGCTCTGATACATGATCTTCGAAATCCCAATCCAGCAATCATGCATCCGATCAATGTCCGAATCCCCGAGTTTGGCGTCTGCTGTCGACTTCGACTGAATGTCATCTGTCCATTGGGGCAGAGGAAGCATGGACGGGATCCCCAGTCGGCCACTACTCTGCGTGACATACACTAGGATCAGACGGCGCAGACGACGCTTCCGTGTCTGTTCGACTGTTGACTCGCTGGCGGCTTTGCTCTCGTCCTTCCGGTCAAATACCCCCAGTTCAAAGGCCAGAGCTTGAGCTGTGCTGAGCAACATCCAGGACATTCGATCCGAGCGCCAGGCTGGCTCCAGCCATTTATGGAAGGCTAGTCGCCCTTCGCCAGTGTTTGCGGATGCCCTGTTCGCCATGTGTTCGCTGTCGATATCTGGATCCCTGTCAGGCCGACTGTGCACGTGGGCGTCCAGATCCAGGAGCGCATTTTCATCGTCTCCAGGTGGGAAGTGCAGATTCCGTGGGTGCCAGTCTGTTAACAGTAAGAGCGCTTCGACTGTCCCTAGAGACCTCAAATTCCCCTTCTGATTCATATTCGCTGAAGACGGGGTAAAGCCAAATGCCCGGGGCTGGCTGACGCCAACCCCATGTCCGCCGAACTTCTCTTGACCCCAAAACAGCCGTTCAATCATCCCGCGAAGATAGGACCAAAGTCGATCGTGTATGTAGAATGCACGCGTGTATGCTCCATCTCCTTTTGGCTTCATATGCCGTGAAGCTGTGGTGAGAATCGTCACTGCCAGCACAGGCTCATCAGTGAGTAAAATGCGATGGGTTGAAGGATGGGAGTAGTCTGGAACGACAATGGGGCTCAGAGGGGCAAGATGTTCGTAGTAGCTTCGTCGAGGCAGCAGCAGTCAGCGATTGAAATAAAGCCACATGAAGCCAGAACAAACTAGAGAAAACTCACTAAGCCATGTAATCCATGGCCTCTTCCACCGTAAGCCATCCCGCACGTACAAACCGTAATCGGGACCAAGCCCTGACAGCATCCACAAAGCCAGCATCCTGGTGAGTACTGGAGGCACCCATCTGGCCCCGACTGCCAGACATCTGCACATCCATACCCGGTGTACCGGATTTGTAGTAGTTCCCCATGGACATAGGCCCGGTGCGAGATGCCCGCGAGAACGAGCCCCCGCCACTTCGCGGCGTGCCTGATTGCATCAGCGACGACATGGGTGAGCTAAACGTCGACATCGACTGTCGAGTCGTGGCGTATCGGTTCTCCAGACTCTGGCGGTTCAGGTCTTCCGTCCTCCCCGCGGCCTCGGACAAGAGATGCAGCGCATCATGACTATTGCTGATTGCCGGCGACAACAATTCCACAGCGGTACGGTTCATCATGGGCGTCCCCCCCTCAAGACCATATCTCGTTGTCCCTGGACCTCGTTCGCTGACGGGATAGCCTGGCGCATAGAGATGATTCCTCGATTCTTGAAACTGCCCCATACTCGCCGTCGCCGACCCCGTCGATGTCGCCGCAGGTGCAGGCGCCGGTGGATTAGGATTCGTATTAGGCGGTCCGTATCTCTGACTACTAGACACCGACGAGGGTCTCTCGGACCACTTCTGTCGTGAACGAGTCTCCGATTCGAACGGCTCTGCGTGCGTGAATGGGGAGACATCTTCGGACGACCCATTATTCGACCCCGTCGCATCCGCAACCATCATCCGTTTATCACGCCGCAAGGCGCCATCCACGGTCTCGTCGACCTCGGAGGGTTTGCGCTTGCGTCTGGTAGCAGAGAACTCGCATCGTTTGCTTTCGCGACGGCATCGTACGCAAGGTGGAGGACGGGGGTTATCGACGCCTAATATAAGTAAGCTCTAATCAGCTTCGTTCTCCCCCAATTATTCATAAATACTGAAATATCATACTGCCTAAATCACACTTCACCTTGCGTCTGCGACATGGATCGCAAGCTTGATAACCACGTCGATGATGCTGTTGCTGTTGAGGAGACAGGGACCTCGGGGCATTATTCTCAGCGCTATCTACATGATCTGGCGAATAGTCGCCGGCGTCGAGCGCATTAGGGGCAGCAGTCATCCTAAAGGCTTCTTTTCGAGAGTGGACGATAGAAAAAAGAGTCACTGAGTGATGCGTCCGAATCTGGAGATCAGTAATAGCCGATGCAAAGCGAGGGAGCTCGGCAAAAAGCGGCGGGGGTGAGAGGTCTGTTTAGAGCTTCAAAAATACTGAAATAGGCATAGATAGTAGGAACAGTCGGTGTCAGAGAAGGAATCGGGAAAGTCTGGGAAAAGAAAAAAGACATCCACAGCTCGTATAAGTGCGCCTCTCTCTTCGGTTCTGTTGGTCAGCGATGCGGGGTATAAAAGGACGAGAAACAAAGCTGGTGAAGAAGACAAAGTACAGTACGAATTATGGTCGTCCACAAGCAAGAGAATCAGCTGAGATGGTTAGCGATTCAGGGCTCTTCATGAGATCTATACGGAGTTCTACAATATAAGCAAGTATAGCTCTGGCAGATCAACTGCCAGTTGGTGAGATGAACCTCAGAATAAGCATTAAAACACTATGCTGATGATGCTGAAAAGCGCTTCGCTCCGATTATGCCACGGCCAGAACAGGCAAATCCATTTGCTAAGGCAACACAAGGTCCTGCAAAATCACCTGGGATAGGAACACCGTTTTCCCATACGTCCGTCTAGACCACTTGAAAGGAGGGCGATGACAATGTCTTTGCAAAGCCAGGGTTCGGGGGAATCCGCTTTTTGCCCCCGGTACTACCACCCTCCCTGGCTTCGCCGTTCATTTTGCTCGACCCGGTATCCAGAGCCCTGGGAGGATGGATGTATTCGCTGTAGACACTACTGTTGCTGCTCCCGCGTCGGGAGACATTATAGGGGCTCAGGGGGTTTCCAAGATAGAGTCCGCGAATGCTTCCGGTCTTCCTTGCGGGTATGTCCGATGTCCCGGCTGTGAACACGTATAAGAGATATTTGAGATTGGGCAAGGTGTGGCGGATGTCGAATGCCCGCATACCCTGCTTGTTTAGCAGGATTTCGATGTTTTTGTTGAGCAGAAACACTCCATACTCGAACCGGTAATGAACATTCACTGGATGGAGCGGGTAAGTCCGCTGGGGAAGCGAAACAGACACCGGGTCATGGATGAGCGAGTTGGAGAGGTAGGGTTTGATTGGGTATGGGAGAGGGATCGAGAGGTAGAATGACAAAAGGTAGACCAAATGCGCAGTATGCCCCAAGGCAGCCGCAACAACGTCCCGGTCAATACCCTCAAAATTCGAATTCGGAAGCGCAAGACCAGCAATAGTAAAAGCCAGAGGCGCATCGGGAATAGGCTCAATGGGGTAAATGTCCAGAAGATCGCCAGAAATGCGCCGGATCTGACCCTTGGTTTCCTCCATATTCTGGTCCTGTAGCTTGCGGCAGGAGACCAATTTCAGCTGCGCATCGGGGAGATGACTTCGGGCCTTTTCCTGGGTGGAGCGTCCACGCTCCATTGCCTCCTTCCTAGCTTGGATACTGGATATCAATTCCTCTTTGCGCTTGGTGGCCATGCGCATCTGTCGCCTCTCCGCACTAATTGCATGTCTGGTCAGAGCGAGCTTGTCCTGCGCCCTGGATGCCTCACTGGTCCTCGTCATGGAATCCTGGTTCTTCTGTAGGATCGAACAGATCTGGGACTCCAACTTTTCTCGCGTTGCCAGCGCATCCTGGATGCATTCGTCCAGGTTCGCCAGTCGCATCAATGCATCGTATGACGACGTAGGCAGCGCGCCACCTTTATCAGACGGAGCATATTGAATACTTCCAGCCGAAAACGATGACCAATCCGGCGGAATATCCGTAAGATTAGCATAAACCCCATCTGGAAAATGAAACAGGATCGAGTTCGACGGCAGTGGCTGGTGGAAGTAATCCAACGACTTGCCCAGGAACTGCAACGACTGCAGATGCAAATGTAACTCGACCAACAGCACATACTCTGCTACAGCCCTTGGTTTCGCCCACAGCCTGAGCGTCAACTGATTCAACCGAGAGACCAACGGCCCACACATATTCAAATCGAACGACCGGAAGCTCGGGTTCGTGGCATTCTCGACTACTTCGCTGATATACACCGGCGATTCGCAGCCCTCGCAATGAATAGAGAACCACGAATTCGCCATCCGACTGTTCGTAATATCTTCCAGGTTAATCTGGCGCGTTTGCGGGTTGGGATCGCTCCAGGGGAGAGTGCTCCTCCTACGCGGTCCGTCCGGCCGCTTGTCACTCTGTTTACCACGGCTCCCATCCATCTCCCGGGCCTTCAAATCCGTAAACGAGCGTGACTGGTGCAGAGAGCGGTGCACATTCTGCGCTGATACTATCTTCGATGGCGACTGAAGTGTGTTGGGGAGGTCTTCATCATCAATCGTTTTGCCTCGACCCCTGCTGCTGAGAGCAGGAGTGACAACCAGATTGCGAACGGAGACGCCATGGAGATGTCGAAGTTTGCGGTTCTAGCAGATAGGCGGATTATGTTAGCTGCTTCACCCGTACGAGACCAAGCATGCCAGAGTAAACAGGGGTCATCTATACCGATGGAAACAGCCATGGTTTCTCGCGGCGACTACCAACACCGTCATTGTCCAGGGCGTCCGGGGGTTGCTCTGTCAGCGACATGGCGGTTAGCTGACGCAAGACGAGATGTATAGCAAGACAGTCATTCTAGTAGCCAGCAGCACCAGCACTAATTCCTGGATGCGTCGTGGTAGTGGTGATCTCTCCCTGTACTCCGTATATCAGCAGTTGACGTTGCGGACATGCGGCCGTCGGGGATTTGCCGAGTCCGTTTTCCCGCTAAAATTCGACCTCCGCTATCACCACTACGACTACCACCACTACGACCATTACACCCAATACAGATGACCTAACGACACACGGCGTACGCATAAATTGATACCCTGACGCAGGAAGAAAGCGACAAAGACACGGCTAGGCCACCATGACCTCCAAAACAAAATCTTTCCAGAAGCTCCTGGACCCAACCAAGATCGGAACGTGGAATATCGTCCGCCGCCCCCCAATCGAGAACGAAGCGGTGATCCAGGGCAAGTCGCGCGAGCAGAACTCCAATGCTTTCTTGACACATCAGTGGAAGGAGGGAGTGCGGTTACGGAAGGCACTGAATGCCCTCACGCATGGGAAGGATATCTTTGTGTACCATAATATCCGGACGAACCAGGTGGTGTATTCGTTGACGAGGTACTTGCAGGTGAGCCATATCTCCTCTCCCCGTGTATACCCGTATGATATTAGGGACACCCAGGTGGGCTAATAGAATGACTGGAATGATAGAAAAACAACGTCCTCCGCCAACTTGTCTACCACGGCAAAAAGACCGTCCCCGCGAGCCTCCGCAAAGACATGTGGGTACCCTATTTCTCAGTGCACTTCAACAACAGCAAAATCGGTCTACGAGCCTACCACCTCCTCCGCGAGTTCTCCATGCTGCGCCAACTCTCGCCGCCCCGTGAGATGATCACCATCTCGGAGCGGTACCTGGACCAGCGACGCCCGCGCGACCCAGAGCAAGCCAAGGAATTCGACGAGAAGTACCAGAGCAAGCTGGGCTGGCTGATGGAAAAGAAGGACCGGGCGCGCGCATTGATGGACCAAAAGGCCACCAGTGTGGCGGACGTCGCTGCCGTCCTGGCCATCCAGGAAGAGGAGGTGAAGAATGGCTTCGCCGATGGGACGAGGGGGTATCTCACCCGTTCTGCGCGGCGACGGCGTCGCGAGGCGCGCCAGCACGCCGAGCACACGGCTGCCCTGAACGCAGGCCGCATCGCGGGCTTCGAGGAGGTGCTGAGCGGCGGCAACGTGGACTACGTTGTCGAGGACGTTGGCCGTAAAGAGCCCGTCTTGCAGGGTGACGGGGTGAAAATTCTGTGGACGGATCTGCATGATGCACAATTCGCGCAGATGTGGCCTGGCCGTGTGCGCCATGGCGAGCTGGAGTTGACCCGGGACCATGTCATGCCTGGGCAGAAGCCGATTTACGAAGTGGAGATTTTGGCCGATGATGCGTTCAAGGAGAAGAAGCAGGTAGGGAAGATTGAAGCTTGACTTGCCACAGGCACATTATATCGTATGGAGTATTGAACAAATGCACAAATTGTACTTTTAGATCTTACATCTCTTGTGAACTTGGGAATGGATAAGGACAATATCAAAATATCCTCTCAATTATTAATAATCTGAACGACACAGCAGTAGCAGCATGCAGCTAGTTCAGTAGTATCCAGCATAATAAACTCCCTGATTTGTCCCATCATCTTGAATGTGTAAATTGGATTTACATCATGATGTAGCCGTACAAAACACGCAGTGGTGGGCGAAAGTAAGTAGAAGTAGAACAAGAGAAAAAAAAATACACGCAGAAATGGACCTCCTAAAGCAAAACAGAAACATGAGAAGGGTAAATGACAAATGGTTGACTAGTGAATAAAGAAAGATGTTGGAATAAAAAATGACAAGAAAAATGAAACCATGCAAAAGCAATGAAGAATTCTTCTTCCAAGAACCTGTGGATAATATCGATGACATACCGTGCCAACCCTTGGAAGGAATGCTGTGTGCTTGTGCTTCATGATCGATCTTAGCCAGAAACATTAAAAAGCAAAAGATGAAGAAAGATTCACAACTCCGGTACCCGACCCAGCTCTCACGGCTTTAAACCCAAGGCCATCTCTATCCATTGCTGAATGTAATGCCAGTCCTGCAAAGATACGTAAAAAGAAATTGGATGGTGATTGTTGTGCTGACGAGGCAAGGCTCAGGATCATCATTCCTTGGGAGTATCCTCCTTGCTATTATCAGCATGTGGACTTATTTGTTCCTGCTGAACGTCGTCGATAGCTAGTTCCGGGCCAGGCTCTTCGTGTGACATCTTCTCGAGGATCTCTTCATTGACCTTTTCAGCGGTTTCCGAGTTGTCCGCAATACCGGCATTGGCCATGCTCTTCCTCGTCCCTTCGACAATCTTGTCGGCTTCGCTCACGCCACTATCCACGTTCATGGCCGGATCCCCAACGACGCCTATCGGGTCAACCGATCGATTGAGGACGTCTTTGACGCGGTTCGAATCGAATCGAATGACCATACAGGACAGGTTGTCGGTGCTGAACCGTGAAAGTGCATGGTCAACGAGAACCCTGGAGGCTTCTTGGGCATCGGAGATGTTGCGGATGAGTTCGACGGCTTCCTGGTCACTACAGACATCCCATAGCTGTGATTGTCAGATCAAGAAAATATATAAAAAAAAGAAAAGTGTACACAAGTAAATGGACGGAAGAAAAAGCTTACCCCATCACAAGCCAGAATAACAAACTCGTCGGCTTCGGGCTGAATGACCGTCTCGGTTGTATACGGATGCCCGGTGACAAGGTCTTTCAGATACGCGTCACCCAAAGCTCTGGTGACAGCGAGAACACCGTTGACACGATTATTAAGAACCAATCCTCCTGCGTTGGCTATCCGCTTCCCTTCGTTCTCATCGCTGCCTTTGTGGTCGTATGACAGACGGAGCGCTTTGCCGCTGCGACTAAGAACAGCACGTGCGTCGCCAACGTTGGCCGTATAGAGCACCCGCTGCCGGGCGGCCTTTTCTTGTAGCTTGGGCAAAGCCTGCGTTGGGGTGTCGCCGGAATTCGACTCGCTGTCGCCTTTTACCGCCTCTGCGGCCGCGGTCGCAAGAAGCGCAGAGCCGGTGGCGGACTGCGAGCTGGGTACCCGATCCTCCCATCGAAGCAGAGCAATAACAGCGGTGCATCCGCTATTCTTCAACGGCAACTTGTCGAGCTGCTGGTCGACACTGGTAAAAGTCTGATCGAGGAGTTCGGGAACGGGCGCATTGGGGTTCTTCCGCATAATATCCTGGAGAACGAAATGCAGCTTCTTCCCACACCATTCGGCAGCGAAAGTACCAGCATGTCCATCAAAAATGGCAAAATAACCGTTATCTGTTTCGACGGCATTGGTGGCATCGGAGGAGGTGGGAGAGAGGCTCAGATTGTCAGATGGTTCGCTGCCATTGACCTCGGCGGGGCGTGGAGACGGGGCGGGGGTTCCCAGGAAATTGTAGAGATAGGCATGCGTATCTTCCATCGTGCGACGACATTTCCGATTCTTGTCCTCAGTGACGCCGACACGGAAGGACGAGCGCGGGGTGGGCAGCGAATCTCCGGCCGAGTTATTCCCTGACCCTTGTGGCACACTGAGAGCAGCATCCATATTCCCGGCTTTACGCAGCGGACTGAGGTAACTGGATCCGTTGGAGGGTTCCTCGCGCTGGGTGCTCAGAGTCAACGATTGCTTTGCGTTGCTGAAGAAAGTGGCGGCCTTGGTGACGGTGCTACTCCGGCGCTTCTTCTCACCACCTGGGCTCTGATCTTCGCTGACTTTGCGGCTAAAGAACCCAGTGGGAGGGGAGAACTTTTTGGTCGACACGGTGGAGTCTTCGGCAGGGACGGCGAGGGAAGAGGAAGGAGTGTCGATGCTGTTGGAATGCGGAACGGAATCAGACTTGTCCTTGGGTGGGCTCGAGGAGCCACTGAACATTCTGTTCAGCAACCCACCCTGGTTCGAGCCTCGGTGCTTATTCCCTGCCAGCTTGAAGGTGGGAAGGGAGGTAATGGGGGATAGAAAGAGATGAGTGAAAGTGAAGGAGATGACGATTCACTGCAAGGGGGGGAAAGCAGAGTAGATAATGGCGTGATAATCAGGAAAAGGAGTAGAGGTGGTGGTTGTCGTGGTCGTGGTAGTAGTATAAGCTGACGGAGTTTAAGAGGGTCAGGTCCGGGATGATGGAGGCTGGCAGAGAGAGCGTGGTCAGTTCCAGGCACAGTATAGATGGCAGTTCAGATAAGTAGTTTTTGCGCAAGCATCGGGAATAATCAGCATATAATGCAGTAGCAGCAGTAGCAGCAGCAGAAGCAAAGCAGAAGCAGGGGAACCGGTCTAGCAGGAAGAATAATCTGGGGTTGAGCGGAACGACAACAGGGCGCATTTCAACGATAATCGCATTCAGTCGCATCAGACACAAAGAAACCAAGTAGAACACGAGATCATTTGTCTTCTATTCTTCTTCTTCTCCCGACATACGCCAGATACACCGCAGCACCAGTCTGAGACTGAACACAGTCAAGGTCTGGTTACCCGGCCTTTCTGAGGAAGAGACCGGGCAAAAACCAGCAGCAGTTGATCGGGGAGAATCGCCACTGGGAAAGAGAGAAAGAACTACTCACAGATACTAATACACTGGATAGAAATACAGTTGCACGCAGTTGTATGGTGTAGGATGGTGGGAGACGGAGATCGGATGATGCTAAGAGAGGATAATAACCGGAAAGAAACGAAGCCCGGAGAGATGGGAGAAGTGAACAGTGGAGCGGGAAGAAGAAAAGAACAAGCGTGAGAATGAGACTAAGAATTACGAACAGCTATGATTATGAACCGACTACTGCTGCAGAGAACCTGCTAACTACTTCTACTGATGATGCTGAAGTCTGGATATTCCCCCCCGCCGCAACCAGACGATCCGGCCTGGTGGCAATGAACCTGCCGTCTTGATGCCGAAGAACGATTGATGTCTGGACGTCTGGATGCTGGATCCGGAGTTAAGAGGATTGAGTTCATCGTGAAATTTCTGCAAAAGGGATGTCCGACTTCAGCGAGAGACGGAGTAATTATTATAGACTTTTGTAGATAAACCACTAAGGTCTCGTAGTCCGCGCATAGCGTGCGAATATATCCGCAGCCCAATTGAGATTATCTTTCCGCAGCAGTGTACAAAGTAGTAGAATCACCACGAGCTGAAATCTCCGAATGCCCCTGTTGCCTTGACCTTTTTCCGCACGGGCTCTGGCTCCGGCTCCGGATCTTCATCCACCACCTCTAAAATTTCATCCTCGTCCCCCTGGGTAGCCCGTTCAGCTAGCGTTGCCTTGAGATACTTGCCCACGCCTCCTGTAGACCCGTCGTCCGTGGTGGCTCCAGTCCCAACACCCCGGATGCGCTTCCCCGTCCAAGTCACCCGGCTGTCTTCTGCCCGTCGCGAGTCGTCTTCCTCTTCTGCCGCGGGCTTTTCGGCTTGGCCCTTGGCTATCGCGTCCTGTGTTTGTTTTTCTTTGAGGAACTCCTCGAACGGGTCTACGAAGACGGTCACGTCTGTAATCCGGATGTCAGGGGTAGGTCGGTTGGTGGATGCGTTCACCAGATGTAATTCTAGGTTGCTGAGCGTGGTGGACGACGGGGTCGGGTCGTCGATGATATGGCCGAAAATGGTATGTTTGAGGTTTAAGTGAGGAAGCGCGCGGTACGCGATGAAACTGTGAGAAAGAGAGCCATCAGTTCCTTCTCTAGCGCTGGAACACGAAAGGATGACGCCGAAACCTACAATTGACTGCTGTTGGTATTCTTGCCCTTATTCGCCATACTCAGCGTGCCCCGGGAATCATGCTTCAACGGCCCTTCAAACTCGTCGTTGAAGTACTTGCCCCATACACTCTCGCCTCCCCTGCCAGATCCCGTAGGATCACCGCCCTGGATCATGAATCCCTTGATATTGCGATGGAATGCGACATCTCGGTAGTATCCCTTCTTAGCCAGCTTGATAAAGTTCCACACGGCCTTGGGAGCGTACTCCGTATGCAGTTCCAGGCTCAAATCCCCCGACGTAGTCGAGATACGAGCGTAACCCTTGTGCTTGACCCGACCTCGCTTCAGCATATACTCTTCATCTGACAGAAGCGCCAGTTCGCCAGACGTATGAGGCGTCATCCCCGTGCTGGTGAGCGACGCGGCCGCCAACCCAGTCGTGTGTTTGGCCGCATTGTACGGGGCACTTTTCCCTAGAGGCTGCGTCGCCGTCTTCTGGGACGCTAGCTTCGACGCACTCCCCGTCTTCGAGAGCTCCTTGCCCGCAGCAGCAGAGCCACCCTGCTGAGCTCTGTCTGCGCGCGCTTTGGCTACAGCTTCTTTGGCCTTGATGATTTTGGCGGAACTGCCCAGTGCGTTGGCATTCACGTTATTCGCAGGGTCATTCTGCGCGCGCAATTGGTCCTCCGGCAACCCGCTCTCTCCGGACTTCATATAATTGAAATTGTTCAGGTTCCGCGACTCGATATTTTGCGGGTCCTGCAACGTGATAATATCCTTGCGGCCAAACTCCTCATCCGTAACCAGATCCCGCCACAACTTCCCCTTGATATTCAATCTCTCCACCGTATCCCACGAAAACACATTCCCCGTATTCCGTAGCGCAACGATATGCGTATTATCCGTCAACACCTTGTACGTCACCGGATCAACGTACTCTCCGGACTCGTTCTTCGCGATGTTCAGCCGGATCAGATCCGAGCTTTTCAGCGGCGTCCCGTCCACGGGGTTCGTCCCATGCTCCTTGATCCAGGGGAGAATATTCGTGATGTCGAAGATGGTGCCCGATTGCGTACATACCGGATGCGAATATGGCTGCAGCGAGAGCGAACAGAAATTGAAGGGTAGGCGTCGGAACGGAACTTGACCGTCGCCTCTTCTTGCCTGCGCGACGCCCGCACCAGCACTAGCTGAGTATGCGTCGCCCGAGGCCCATTCTGAGTGGGTGATCTATGAGAGAAAGAACGGTCAGCTATTGCTTGGTCAGAGCTAGGCCGGGAGGGTAGTAGTAGCCAGGTTGCCCAAGGCGAGAAGCGCGCCGTACATAAAGCTTATCAGTTCCTGGAAGTAACAAAACAATCAGTATACAGTGCCTTGTACTATGCGCAACAGAATTATCATCTCAATCAGAAATTACCTTTTCCCATTTTGCCACTAGCAGCTGTTGTTGTGTCCTGCGATCTCCGTTTTTATTCCTCGTCAGCCATGAAATGATGTCTTATCGGAGCGCGCTAACCGTATCTGGTTTAGTCCTAGTATAGATGTAGGCCCTCATTTACTCCGAGTACTCTCCTAGCAACCTCCTCCCACTATCTATATCCTACTCCATGCTCTGTGAGCGAAGCCAGAAAGTCCTTTGGAGAGCTGATCTGCTATTGCCACATTCATGTCCCGCGGCGTTTGAATGCCCAGGTTCCATCGCGCTTTACTCCAGGAAAAATACAGGCGCCCGCCGGAAAATATTGTCCCATACAACTTTTTCCATGGGAAGATTATGGAATTAACGGGAGATCAACAGGTCTACCTCTCTGTTTGCAAATACGTCGAGCAAAGACGGATGAAGAAAGTTGTGGTGGTTCGAGAAATTCTGAGCCGCATAAATGCATACCAATAGTATTGAAAGTAAAAGATATCGCCTGGACTCTCAACCATAATTACCAATCATTAATACAGAGAAGAGAATGAAATTAGCCGGCTCCTTTTTTAGGCAACAGGTGGCTGATAACGAAGCGGCACCACCCAACGATTACCAAAGTCGATACCATGACGCCGGCGCGTCCCATATTTCCTCCAAACCACCTGCGGGATCCCGATATCTGCAACAGAAATGCTCCATGATAGTCCTTCTCCAGATAGGAGAGCATTCATCACCCCGGTCTTGGGTGCACCGAGGCAAACTACCGATTTGGAGTTGATGCATAGTCGACTGCCTTCGATAAGACTCGTTTCACCTAAAAATCGTTCGTGTTAGGTTAAGCTCAAACGGTCCGTACAGACAATTGTCCCCGTGAAAAGAGGTACTCACCGCTAGACGCAGAGAAGCCTGACGGGATGTCAACTGACAGCATATCAACATTGCTCCGATTAGCCCAGGAAATCATTTCAAATGCGGTAGCTTGCTGGTCGCTTCGAAGGTCTTCAAAAGCCATGTGGATGCCAAGTAGTGCATCGAGAACCAGATCAGGCTCGAACTCGGACGTCGAAAGTCGCGCCGACAGTTCCTCCCATCGGAATACACGACCGCCAACTTTCTTGAATACATCCAGCTGTTTCCGACAGCTCTCCAACAACTCGTTCTCTTGCTGTAGACCCAACATGCATGCGGTTACGCGATGGCCTCGGTTGCGAAGATGACGGGCTGCGGAAATAGCTCGAGCTCCTGTACGATGGTTACCCGTAAGGACTAACATTGTTGGCGCGGCAGAGTCATTTGGCAGTAGGCCGACAGCAGCTTCTGCAATGTCTCTGCCAGCATTTTCCGTAATCATATCTTCTGTTAAGCCGAGTTCCGCAACGGCAATTTGCTCGACCTCAAGCGCCTGCAACGGGCTCACAGTTGGGCAGCTTCGATTGGTGGTAGTCAGTCGTAAAGACGCGCCGGATCCAGCGGGCACGTTCATCGGAGATGCTGAAATCGAAGACTTGTTCGGGAGAGGGCTCGTAGTGCGAGAGCTGCTGAGCTGGTGACGCCCAACAGAATTGATTTGGGGTGGCATCAGCGGTTGGCCCAAGATAGGATTTGTCCTGCGAGAAGCTTGGCTGCGCGTAGATGTTTTTGAGAATTCACGCCCCGAATAGTTCCCACTGCTCAGCTTCGCCTCACTGGCCTCCTGCTCAGTATCTTCAATCTCGCTATCCCGAGGGCTGTCGAGTACGTTTTCGGTCCAGTGCAAGTTCTTTCCGCCATTGGTTCCGGGTTTGGGCATCTTCTTATTGAAGCTTACCAACCGCTCCTCATCCGCAGTCGTATCATCGTTCCTGATTTCTTCGAAGACTCGTCTTTTATCGAACTTGGACAAGTTGCTCGCAAAGTCAAACTCTGGCATTCCTTGGATGTCGGTTGGATCCTCAGTCGCCCAGCCACTGGGATCCTCGGAATAAGCCTCCCGGCTCTTCTTCTTGCGGCGTCGTCCATTCAGCTGCGAAGACTTCTCCTTGCGGGATTGGGAGGATTGTACATGCGAGTGCGATGGTTCAACGAAAGAAGTTTGGCGCCAGCCCTTCGACTTCGGATTAGTATTAGAAGTCCCACCTTGTCTATTTATAGTGTCCAGTTCATCTAGGGCTTCCGCGCGTGCCCTGCTCTTGTGTCCTCGGCGATCTCGCTTTTCAATAGGAGCAGATCCGTCCAGCTCATTCTCTGTCGTTACTTTCTGAAGTACCGTCGTCCCCGTGCCAGAATCAAGCCCCAAATTACTGAAGGGTTCTGAAAGAGCAGCTGACACGGTTCCTTCTCCCTGGCGGACATACTGTGGTAGGTAGGTTGGCTGGGAGCTCGGACCACCCGTGGGAGGATCAAGCTGAGTGGGAGGTGGTTTCGAGAAGCTCAATATGGCTGGATCAACAAATGACTGCTGTTGCGGGGGTTTAGGTGTCTCTGTCGGGGCGTCACTTTGACTTGCCGGGGGCGCGTATTGATTTTGCGGGGCGGGAGCTTTTGACGGCCCAAGAGACAGGTCTGCAATATCGGGCGCATCGATTGAATATGTCGGTACATATTGGTTATTCCACGAAAGCAAAACTGAAAAATCAACCAGGTTAACAATTAAACGAACCTAGTAATAATAGGGGAATCTCGCATACCATTTTGGAGTATCAGACGCTGGCCGATGACATTAGCCACCTGCCCTTCGAGCGTCGCGTTGGGCGACGCTTTGAGGGTTACAAGGACATTGTAGCCAATAAACTGGGATGCCATAGTAATCTAGCAAAACCCACGCTAGGTAACCTTGATGGGGGGGAGGAAGGGAGAGAAAAGTCTTAACAGTGAGAATAGAACAGCGTCGCAAAGCTGTCGTCGCGGGAATCCTACTGTACGGAGTAAGAGGTTAGCTTGGAGATCACGTGCAACCAGTATCTTATCGATATCGCACACGATCGACCAAGTGGGGCTGCTGCACTGCTACGTTTGACAGATGCCGCATTAAATCAAGGGCTATATTTGAGTCTAGGGCATAGAAGATCTTGCCGTGGGAGTGAGTGTATATTCTGCTTGCGCCTTCCAGTTTTGATGAACTGCCCTAGCCCCATCTATGGATATCAATATGTGTATACAGGAGAGGAAAATATCAGTCCGTACATGGAAAACACCGTGGAAAATCCTTAGGACCAATAACAGAAAATGCAGAACGAGCAGTGTTGGTTCATATCAATCATACATTTGTTGTAGATAGTCTTTGTCATCAAGGTCATCTTCAAATTCGTTTCCCGATGGCTGACGGTTCGTAGACTTCTGAGTCTCCAGGACGTCACTGATGCTGACAAGTTTGGAGTAAAAGTCGATGACTTTTGGATGCACCATGACCTTGCGGGCATCAAATCGTGTAACTTGAAGGCCTGCTTGTGTGGTGGCACGACTTAGGGCAACATAGGCTTGGCCCTTTTCAAAAACTCGACCCAGGTCCACCTTCACTCGAGGCAAGGTTTGGCCTTGCGCTTTGTGGATGGATAAAGCCCAAGCAAGGATTAATGGAACTTGCTGGCGCTGAGCTTGTACCTCCCCATTCGGCAGCTCAATCTTCCAGGTTTCGGGCTGACAGAGCAAATGTCTCTCGGTGCCGTCAGGTTGAGGAAAGCACACCAAAGGCCACTTTCTGCTCGCAATAACCCCGCCATCTTTGTTGGCGTGAGATTTAATCTTCTTGCGCGCTCGGATCGCTTCTTCCATTGCCTCCTCGCCTTCTCCCTCCGGGGCGCCGAATTCGCCCTCATGGTCAGTGTAATAATCATACGTGGCTTCATCCATGAAAGCAACCACTCGTCCAATAGATCCATTCACGAGACTCTCTTCCATATTCTTAATAAGCATCACTTGCGCTCCCTTTTTCAAGTGGATAGTAGGAGGGGCCATGCAATTTGAAAGGAGTTTGTCACGAATTTGGACATCTTGAATTGTCCCGGAATCTACCGCATTGAACGTCATCAAGTCGCCAGACAATTTGCTCATACGAACGCCGTTGGCATTTTCGACTTCCTGGCGCGTAGGAAACCTGGAAAATTGTGAGAAGCTATACACACGTGCGGGTTCAGCAGGGAATCGAAGTCCTTACAATTCGGTAGCTTCAAGTGCATCCTGAAAATTGAGTGGCCGAGAGAGCTGTCTGAAAGCATCTATTGTACGAGGGCTTAGCTTGCCGAGCCTCATCTCGTTGAGCATTCCAGCAAACTGCGGATCTCTTTGGCGGAAGATGTAGGTCAGAAGGATTGTATGTTGGATAGACGTATTCCAGGTAGCGGCTGAAAACGCAAACTTCGCCTCTCGGTTGGCCCCTTCAGGCACCGGGGGCAACTGGAAGAAGTCACCCGTGACGACAAGTTGAATGCCACCAAAAGGACGGCCATTATTTCTTATCCGCCGAGCAAGTTCCTCAAGTTTGTCAAAGAGATCACCATCAACCATCGACACTTCATCGACAACCAAGACCTTGGTTCGCAGCCAGCGGGCTCGAGCTTTTTGGTTTCTTCTGACCTACGCAACGTTAATACAACTGATGGCATATCTTTCTAACAATATAAGGGAAAGTATTACCTTCTTGACAAGCTCCGGAACAGGCTCCTTGCCCAATCCAATTCCAGCAAAACTATGAAGAGTAACACCCCCAATATTACAAGCAGCAAGTCCGGTGGATGCTGTTATGGCAACCCGATCCTGTTCTCTTCTGTATTTATTCCGGAGTTGTTTGATGATTTCTCTCATGAGAACCGATTTGCCGGTTCCAGCAGAACCCGTGAAGAATATACTTTTTCCATTTTTGACAACAGCATCGAGCACATGCTTTTGCTCATCACTGAGAAAAAAGCTGGCTTTCGCACTAACTTGCCCTGTTTTAAGGGTTGGTTCTGGCACTTGGTCTTTCTTGTTCTGCCGCCGCATCTCTTTTTGCTCTTTTTTAATTGCGCTTTCCGTCTTCATCCAAGGCACGATATTCTTGGAACGTGCAGGTGTCACCGGTTTCGCTGTACTATCCGACTGCTGTGGCTCTGATTTCGCTTCCCCCTTCTTGAGCCAAGGCATTGTTCGAGGGTTCGAAGGTGGCTTGAAATGGGACGGGGGTGAAGATGACCAAGGATATGGTATGCTGCTTGGAGGTGCGCCATTGTCGTCAGGGACCGGAGGTAAATCTGGGTACTTTATCTCCGGAGAAGTTCTATCGTTACCGAGTAGCCTTTTCGGCTTCGAGAGGTCAGACTGCCGGGAGCCATTGGTATTCGTGAGATCAATTGTATCCGGCATGCGAGTACTTGGTAGTGGCGCAGTGTTCTGAGTCGCGATCGGAGGATCTGGGTCTGAGAAATTTAAATCATCATCATCATCGAAATCATTCTCATCGAAGTATACGGCGTTATGAAGGGAACCCAGGCTCGATTCGCCGGCATTCGCAATCTCTATTTTCCGTTTAACGCCTATTGATTGTGGTAGCGGCGGTGGCGGTTTGGGCTGAGGGACCACATTGGTCTGCAAGAGGTTCGATTGAAGAGGCTTTGCAGTGGTCCCGGAATGATCTTTGACTGCTTTCTTGAACATCACTGCTTCCCCGGTCGATCCTGGACTTCGACCCGAAGTTGAGTAGCCGGCGATGCTTTGCAGTTCTAGCGATGGACCATGGAAAATTTGGCGAGTTAAAAAGCGACTCCTCGGTGTATTCCTAGCTACATGCATAAGACAATAATAGTTGAATTAGAGGGTGCGTGATCAAGAGCGAGCGACAAAGCTGAACCTGCCGAGCAGGAGACTTCGCGATCGGTCTAGCTGCGCGTTCCTGGACGCGCCTATCGCACGTGACTCCTGATAAGCAGCGCCCGCCATTGCTCGATACAGCTCGAAAGGGCAATCTTTCATGCAGTTCGGATAATCAACTCCCCGGCTCCCCAATCTTATCGCTTCTTCGGCATGTGATCATGTGACTGTGGACTGGTCTCGACACGCACGGGATCGGCCAATGCGGCGTCTGGAATATCATATCAGAGTATTCTCTAGACACCATGGTCGAGGTATAAGGCGCTGGACCCTGGGAAACATGAAGCATGTCAGGGAAAGTATCTTCGAGTACGTGCTCTTCTCCAAAATATCCAATGATATCGTGTTTGTTGACACTGATCTAGACAAGGAACACCCTCTGGCGGGGGCGGTCCTCTGCTTTACTTCTGTTCTTCCAGAACAACGGGTTAGTGCGATTATTTCGTGAATTGATCGGATGAGGCTTGCTAATATGTCGTCCCTCATATCCAGACTGAACTTTCCACGGTTGCGAGCCAGATGGGAGCGACTCACAAGTACGATCTAACTTCTGATGTCACTCACCTGATTGTGGGCGAAGTCAATTCACCAAAATACAAATTTGTTGCGCGCGAGCGTCCCGATGTGGCGGTTCTCAAGCCGGAATGGGTCGAAGCTGTGCGCCAGTCGTGGATGCAGGGAGGAGACACGGACATTCGCACGCTGGAGGAACAGTACAAGCTCCCGACATTTGCAGGGCTATCTATTTGCATAACGGGATTCGAAGACAGTGGGTGGAATCTAATTTGTGGCCATTGAAAACAATTTACTGACTCATGGCAGTGGCCCTTAGGAGTTACTTATGCAACACAGCGGGTGCGTACGGAGCCGAATTCAGGAAAGACCTCACAAAAAGCGTAACTCATCTCGTTGCCCGGAATACGGAGGGTGAGAAATACAAGTTTGCAACACAATGGAATATCAAAGTCGTGACGATAAAGTGGTTCAATGACAGCATAGAGCGCGGGATGGTCCTCGAAGAAACCCTTTATCACCCACTTCTGCCACCAGAACAACAAGGCGCTGGCGCTTGGAATCGATCAGTACCTCCAGTCAGAGAAAAGACGTCAAGTGCCGAAAATCCCTCGAATCCTCGGCCTAGAAAACTCCGCAGAATAGCAAGCGTCAAATTGGAGCACCAAAATGAAGGGATATGGGGTGACATTGTAGGAACAGGATTCGAGAATTCCGACCAGAGGGGCTCTAAGGCCAGTCAGCAGAAGAAAAATGATCCTGCGCCCGTGAAGGCTGCGCCTGTAGTTCAGGAGGCAAAATCATTTGCCAGTGCTACTCCCTCTGTCGAACCGCAATCGCAACAACAGCGCCAGCAAGCGTCGGATAGCGCGACGAATAGCCATGAGGGATTTCTCCACGGCTGCTTCTTCTTTATTTATGGGTTCTCCTCCAAACAGGTTCGTATGAATCGACATCTTTTCTCGTACATGATTTTGTACTAATCCTCTCCAGGCAAGCTTGTTGCGTCAACACCTCGAGTTTAACAGTGCTCACGTAGTAGGCACTCTGAGTGAATTTTCTAGTGCTGATATTCCAAAGACCGGTCATGGTCTATATATCATCGTATCTCATCGAACTCCCCATTCTGAGATCCCGTGCACGGATGAAATGGCGTTTGAATGCGAGGTTGTCACAGATATGTGGCTGGAGCGATGTCTCGATTCAAAGAGTCTGGTGCTTCCTGAAACCCACGTTGCAAATACTCCAGTTCCCGCTTTCCCTATATCAGGTTGGTGTTAATCCTCAACAGGTTTCTATTTGACATGGGGCTAATCTTGCCCTAGGGTTCCTTGGGATGAATATATGTTCAACAGGATTTGTGCGCATTGATCTTTTGCATCTATCTAAACTGGTGACTTTGATCGGTGAGTCGATTGGCCCATCTGGCCGTTCGCCAGCTAAGATTTCAGGCGCTACCTATAACGAGTATATGACATCAAATGCGTCCGTGTTGGTCTGCAATGACCCGCGCTCGGTGAACCAGGAGAAGCTGCGACACGCCTCGCAATGGAGTGTCCCGGCAGTCTCCAGCGACTGGATCTGGGATTCCATACGAGCAGGCCAGAAGAAACCATTCCAGCCATATATGGTCAAACGACAGCCTTTACAGGGCGATAAGGCCGTCGACGGGCGAGATAACTCCCTAAACAACCACACCGGTCAAGTTATTCAACTTCAGCAAGGAAGCAAAGACAAGGAGGTTGAGGAAATCAAGGAAGATACCCCAGATGTCCCTCAAGAAAAACCACTCATTGACAAGCCGCCAAAAACCGTCGAGGACAATAATATCAGACCAGAGAACCAACAGATCCCCCAAAGGAGATCATCCTTATCACAATCAAGGTCTCCATCGCTCCGAAAAGAGCAGAACCAAACCAAAGACACTTCCTCGGTAAGAAGACAAGACTCAGAACAGTCAACCGCCTCCGCTGCAGCACTCGATCTTGCCGTCAACGGTCTACTCAAACAAGCACGTGCAGCCAACTCCAGATCAACCACGGATTCCAACGAGCAAAATGACGGTAGCAACAACGGCAACAACATCCGTCAAAGAAGACGGAAGCCCCTTCTAGGCAGAGCACCCTCGCTCTCATCAACACGTAATTTCTCTCGGGCCAGCTCCGTCGATACCCTAAACGAAGACGGTTGCGGCAGCGGGGTTGAGAGCCTGACCACAGACAAAAATGCAGGGACATCTCGGACAAATAGCCGAAACGGCCCGCAGCAACAACAACAACAGAGCTTCTCCTCTCTATTTAACGGCTCTAAGTTCGACTTCGACCCTGAAGCCGTTCATCGCGGTAATCTAGGAGATGTCACAGAAGACGACGGGGGCGGCGAGGGAGACGAAGAACCGCCCATGACGCAGCTGAACTATGAGGACCCCGATGCTGTGGCAATGAGACAACAGTTTCTGCGCAAGGCTGGGAAGTTGGTTGATGAGGATCCGCAGGAGAGTCAAACGGTGGTTGTGGGTGAGATGAGGGGGTTAGAGGATACGGGATGGGGTACTGGACGGAGGACGAGAAAGGCTGCTGCTGGTAAAGCTACGGATGGGTTGGAGAAATTTTAAAAGGAAATCTTTACCTGAGCTTTGATGCTTATATTTATGTCTGTTTTTCGGCTCAGGTCTGGTTTTCTGTATAGCATGGCGGACGGCGTCTTTTGACTTATAGATTGTTGATATTTCTCTGCTTGCATATAGACATAAACGCAGATTCAGTAACGACTGTGAGATTGTTTATTCTGCTAGAAGTCTTGACTGCACCCTAGCACGCCGTACATCAAGTGATGGGAGATAATAATCCAATGAAATAGCTATCTGGAGGTATTTTTTGATGCAGGCCGTAAATGCATTGCTAACGATAAACAGAAGGGGAGGGAGGTACATCAATGCCCTGTATTTTCATGGTATTTAAAACGAAGAGGGGAATAGTAAAAAAAAAGTAAAGGAAATGGGGCCAAAAGAAGGAAAATGGGGAGGAAAAGAACGCTGGTGATACAGAAATGGGGGAATATATGAAAAAAGAAGAGAATTTTCAAACATCAGCGCAACAAAGGGAGAATTTCATGCAACTTCATAGAATCTGTACAGGAATTTGGAAAACAGTGATAAGCTTCATGCATCATAAGCACCCAACCCACCAGGCAATGGACCATCAAGATCGACGTTCTCGACGAAAGTTCTGTTCTCACCGCTGTCTCGGAAGAGGTTGGAAAAGTACTTGGTGGCGGCGTCGCTCTCGCGCTTCGTCTTGCTGACCTCATTCTTGCGCTTCCCGATGTCTTCGATGTCTTGCGCGATGCTGGTCTGCAGGTTGCCAGCAGGTAGACGGAGGATGCGGCGAACTTCGGTTGAGATCCGGTTAGAATTCGAATGCACATAGTCCATCTCAGAAAGGCTAGCAGCTAGCTTGCGTGAGAGACGAGGAGGAAGTGTATCCGGGATGCAAGAAAGCACGTAAGCTGCAGTCAAAGCGGCTATTGAGTTTGACGTTAGTATATAGTTATCGGGGAGAATAGATAACAGACGAGCTTACCTGCTGCAATAATACTAGGAACGAAAAGGCGACGAGCATTCTGAGGTCCAAGGAACTTAACAGCACTAAACACACTATCAACCCAGCTGATGCCACTGAAGAATCTTCCTCCAAGGACAGTGATGGCGGTCATCGCCACACCAGTTCCCGCCATCTTCTCCTGCTTCTCCCAGAGCCCAGCGATATCAAAGAAATCTAACAATTCCACTTCAGTGTCAACCTGTCTGGCGAAGGTGTGACGGCGACTACGCCGGAACATCATGTCAGCGCGGAAGTTAAGAGGAGCAAACTTGTCCTCTCCAACGTGCAAAAGACCGATATTCTGGATGAAACCGACTCCTCGTACAGTCTTTTCACGGGCGTAATCCTCGCAGCTGTTGAGAGATGAAGAAATCTGGTCTAGCATCGCGAGCTTGAGGTCCTCTGCATACTGAAACACAGAAAACAGACCAGGGTACTCAACACCCAGATCTGCTTCAGACACACGAGCGATTGTCTCGGTCAATGTGGCCCGAGTGTGGTTATACACATCTTCGCACGATCCATCGATGCATTTATCAACCTTGTCCGCAATATCCAGCTTCTTCTTCTTGCCATTCTCATAGGCAGGTTCAAGTTCTGCCAATTCGTCCGTAACGCGCTTGAGTTCTGACCGAGCAACATCGCGATTGACAGAAGCCAGTGAGTTTAGGTCTCCAAGAAGGTTGAGAAGATAAGTCCTGGCAGGAGCAAGTTTCGAGCGGGATCTTTTTTCCAAGACGAAGCGACGCAGAGAGGATTCTAGGTTTTCAAAGTCTTGGATCTTTTCCTTCTCCTTGCCTTTTCCCTTGCCCTTGTCCTTACCCTTATCTTCTTCGTGCGGGCCACTGTCGTCGTCGTCGTGAGGGTCTGAGCCCCCACCCCCTCCGCCTCCTCCGCCTCCTCCGCCTCCACCAGACTTCTCGACAGGAGCAGGAGGTGCAACTGGGATTGCATTGCTCGACACGAAATGAACAAGCTCCGCAGACTCTTTGTAAGTTCGGGGACTCAGTTTGTTGATCTGGTCCAAAATCATCCGTTCACACCGCTGCTTATCCCGGATCTGGTCAAATCCGTTGACAACCATGAACATGTAGGCCTTTTCATGGGCAGCATTGAGGATAAATTCTTTCGCAGAAAGAGTGAAATGGTTAGCAGCCGAAACCACAAAGACAACCACATCGATCTCTTCCTGTCTGGCAAAAACTGCCGTTGTCTTCAGAGAATCCGAGTTCAATCCTGGCGCATCAATCAAAGCAATGTCCACGACACCATTGTTCAAAAGGGATTCGTCGATGGTTCGCACATCCTTCACATACACCTTGCATTGCATGTACTTGGAGTTATCGATGACGATATGCTCCAACTCGTGCAAGGAGTATACGTCGTACGTACTTTCATCGTTGCGGTTATATGGCGTATCCTTGTGCACCGCGTGGACCTCTTCAACCCCACTATTCTCCCGAGCATCGAGAACCTCACAAAAAAGGCTGGTGCATGGTTGCTGATCCTCAGGCAAAACCTTGCGGCGTAGCAGAGCGTTGCAGAAAGTCGACTTGCCTGCGTTCAGGTCACCGGTAATCAAAACCTTGCTTGACGTATCCTCGATCCTGTCCCGCAGTGAGAGGAGGTGCTTGACACTTTGACCGATCTTTCCATCCAAGAGCGACGCAATTGACGATTTCTCCAGCGAGTGCACCAATTCCGCCTGTGAAAGGGCTCCCAATTTCAGATCTAACTTCAAAATTGAGAACTCTTGCGCCATCTGTGGACTCATCAGTCGCGGCTCAGGTGGCGGACGACGTTCCGCAACCACACTGGACCCCGCAGCTCCTTCAGTAGGCATCGTGGTAGCACGTTTCAATTGACCCGGAGCTGGTTCCAGGCTACCCTGTGCACCGTCGAAATATGACTGGCTCTGCTGTAGCATCGGCAGCGAAGGCGATCCGGGGGTGTTTTGTACGGACGGATAATGGGCCGGCCATTGTCGGTTCATGTCCTGAAGCTCCTTCAACGTCTCGATTGTCCGGGAAATAGCACGTCCCAGCTTGGTGCGGTTCGAGTTGCTGTATAGAGTGTTAGTATTTCCATGGCAAACGGCGAATCAAAAAGAGACGCACTAGAGAAGTTGATGAACATGACTGGCGACAACCTGTTTCTCGTGATCGGCTACACAGACAAAACATCAGTGAGCCTGCTCATATACTGTATTTTTCCACAAGCAAAGAGAGCAAATGAGACAAACCAGCTGGATTCCATTCCCCGGGGTTAGTCGGTGTGGCGCCAGGCGTCGGCCTATCCTCCATCAGATTAGAATGCCAACCCATACCCTCATCGCCATCCATCGCGCTTCCACTTGCAATGCTTCCTCCGTATCCTGAATCGTTGTTTAGGGAAGACATCAAGGCCGTTGCGCTCTCCGAGGTTGAACCGTTGCCAACAGTCATGTACGCTGGCGGGGGTGTCGGATGGAAGGGACTGCCAACACGTTCCTCCTCGCCAGCGTGTCTCGACGACCCCTCTCCTGCGGAGGAGCCGCTATCACCGGCAAAATACCCTTGACTCATGGTTGAAAAAGGGTTCTTTGCATGAATGTTCGGAAAGTCGGATGACTCGACTGTGATGTTAATTTTTGGGAGTAACAACAAGGATTGGCAAATTTTATGACAGCATACGCTAGTCCCTAACAGGAAGGCACGTTGCATGTGACTCGGAAGGCGGTATGTAATCCACCGTATTGTTTGTTACGGCCAGACCTGCGCTTGATGTCACCGCAAAGCGTCGGAACGAAGCTATCGCATCTGTTGGCTTGAGATAATTGACTGTGGGCGGCCGAATATGAATGTGAGTTACTCTACTGTGTCTCCTCGTGGTTTTTCATCCCCACGCTGACAAGTGCTGCTGGTTTGGTAGATCGTTGAGTGGGCGTTTGGCAAGCGCATGACGCCGGCGGAGCGTCTTCGCAAGCACCAGAGAGCGCTTGATAGGACACAACGGGAACTGGATAGGGAGCGCGTCAAGCTGGAGAATCAGGAAAAGAAGTTGGTGCAGGACATCAAAAAGGGCGCCAAGAATGGTCAGGTTGGGGCATGCAAGATTCAGGCCAAAGACCTGGTCCGGACGAGGAGGTATGTCGATAATTGCCGATTCAGCCTTAACTACTGGGATTTGGTTTTGCTGACCATGATCGATTTCCTTATTCGCGACTAGGTATATCCAAAAGTTCTACCAGATGCGAACGCAACTACAAGCTATATCCCTCCGCATCCAGGTACGAAGGAAAACCTGACATCCTATCCATTCGCCTAGTGTATCAGTAAACTCACAACCATATGCAGACGGTCCGAAGCAACGAACAGATGACGCAGTCTATGAAAGGTGCAACGATGCTGCTTGGCAGTATGAATCGGCAGATGAACCTTCCAGCCTTGCAACGTATCGCCATGGAGTTTGAAAGGGAGAACGATATCATGGACCAACGCCAAGATATGATGGACGATGCGATTGACGAGGCCACGGGCATTGAGGGCGACGAGGAAGAAGGCGAGGATATTGTCAAGGAGGTCTTGGACGAAATTGGCGTCGATCTCAACCAATCGGTTCGTATCCCCTTCAGCTTTCCATGGAGCAGGCGTATTGACATGCGCAACACAGCTGGGCGAGACCCCTACGGATATACAAAAGACTGCTACTAGTGAAGCCAAAGTTGCCCAGCCTGTTGGTGCTGGCGGTGCTTCGAGTGATGATGATTTGCAAGCAAGGCTTGATAGTCTGCGACGATGAGTGTTACGATATTTTGTGTTTTACCTTCTAGCACCTTTTCCACCTGTCTTTTCCGTTTTCCTGCTCATGTCCATTACTATGTGCAGTTTTTTTATAGCCAATATGGAGTTTAGGAGTCTCTTGCGAATGAATCACGAAGACAATATGCTTGGAATTCGCTTACTGAAATCCAAACAGCGAGCCACAAGCCGTACATTACGCGAGAATTTTTTTCTACCGGATTTGGCGTCGGGTTTTGCAATATCATTAAGAAGTGGCTTGGATTGAAAAGTCTAATATCTACAAAGCGCTTTGCCTTAAAGGGGGTGAATATAAGCAAAAGGGCCTTCCTGGCATCCTCCAAAAATATCATGGTGTCCGGGCCCAATAATTCGGATATCCTTGAACTTGAAGGCCCCTGTTAACCCTAGCGATATGAAATGGTCTGGAGTATGGCCGCAAAAACACCGTGTCCTGATAAGACACCCACTGATTAAACCAAGGGAACGAATACATTTCAGGGAACGATGGCCTGTCAAGAGGTTTTTTCTGCATCATTACGCGCAGTGCATCGGCGCAATCCTGGGACAGATTCTCGTCAATGGGTAGCTCCTCGTTGATAATTCGATCTCGGCGGTCGTAGACCATGGTTTCATAACTACCATTCTCATTTCTCATGAAATCATACCCCGGCGTCACCTCTGAGTTGTTGAATACGGGAGATTCCCAGGCCGCGAATCCGTGCATGATCTGGTAAATTGTGGCTGCAAGCCTCCAGGCGTCATCAATGACGGTGTCATGGGGAAGAAAGACATCGATCTGGTCCGTACCTGGGCGAAGCTCTTCTTGTTTCCAATGGGGCTTGAACAATTCGAGGGCGAGTTCCGGCGTAATCATCCGCTCAATGCTACCTACAAGAGACCAATAGGACGCGTGAAAGTCTGTTCTTTCGAATCCGAAGGTTGTCATGCCTAGATCGATGAGGCGAGTCTGGGTGTCGAGCCTTGGGTTAGCGTTCTCTCTTTCTTTTCCTTTCGTGCTTTCCATATCATATTGCCTGGGAGAAGGGAGAGAGGGGGGGGGGGCTTACATTGAGGTTCTCATCAATGATGAAGTTGTTCTCCGATAAGTCACTGTGGGTGATGTTCATATCCCATAGATAAGCAAAGCCTTCCAGCAAATGCGAAGCGACCTTGCACCCCTGTATCTCATTGAGGATTGGCTTCTTATTATCCCACAGGTATCGCCCTCGAAAAGCAGGAACACCCGTCCCTATTGGGGGTTCCAGCAGGAGAATGTCATGGTCCACACATGCACCCATGACTGTCATAAGTAGTTTGTCCTCGACGTAGACCGAATCAAGACTCGGGAATCTGTCACAGGAACTAGTAAGGAGCAAAAGGAGCGCCTCCACTGTTATAAAGTGATAATGCCCATCTTCTTCATCTATAGCAGTCATGGAAGGAAAGTAGTGCGCGCGTCTTCTATTTTCCATCGAAAAGTGTGGCTCGATTTTAATTGCATAGTACTTGGTTTTGCTGTTGTCCTCATGGTCTACCTCTCGAGCGAGGAATACGGAGCCATAGGCTATACATGTCAGCATCGGTCATTCATCCATCAATCAATTCAATAAAACTCTCCAGGGGTTACGAGAAGGGAGCAAGAGAAACTTACAGCCTGAACCGAGTGCCGCACAGAGTTCCACTCGGTTCTCCAGTGATTCACACATGTTGTTCATTCGCCATCCTGGGGAACTAATTTCATGGTTGCGATGGGAATTATTCGTAGTCTGGAATAAACTTGAATCAGCCCTGACAGCCACGCCGTGTGCATCGAAAATATGTTCGCACTTTGAGATTGGATCTTGGTCTCGTTTGTCCATGCCGTCTTCGAACCGATCCCAGAAGACTTCATTGAGATGGGGGTACGCTATTGCGGTGTCTGAGTCCGGATTCAGAAGGTCAGTGATATTCGTGGCTAGAGCCCTGCTCCAGCCAGGCGACCTCTTCCATTCGAACAATGGGTAGCCCATGCTGGGCAAATACAACACGTTTTTTCCTCAAGGGAGCGCCAGCGAGTATATTGTGCAAAGTAAATGAGACGAAATGTAGAGAGAATATTGAGCTGTGATTGATGGATGTCATCCCGTCGAACATGGTAGTTTCCGTAAATTTATAACTATAGGTCAGTGTTAGCATCCCAGCTATCCATCCTAAACATAGAAAGAAATACAAACAAAGCGGGTTGATGTGAATAGCAGTGTAAAACAAAGGGCAAGCAATGGCATGTAGCATCGTGAATGATGAAGAATCAGGCCCTTTGAGATCTGTTAATAAAGAGATCTTGGAACCAGCAATGGTCCTTACGGCTGCCATTGTACCATTGTTTGGTGCTGCTAAGAGGGTTATATTGGGTGCAGCCGGAACCAAGCGACCTTCGTTCACCAACACACAATATTAGGGCTTTAGGATTAGGCTAAATCTGTGTTGGATTCGAGCTTGGATCGAGTCGCACAGAGCCCCTTCCACCCAGCATGTGCTATAGACAACCATGCTACGAAGACAGCATACACGCGTTTGGCCCATATTGTGTCTGAAGAGCCTGGGGCAAAAGATCAGACTAGATGGGAGCCCGAAAGAATTGTTTCTTGCTTCCTTGCTGTCACCCATCCTTTCACTTATGAACAGCCTATTCCTAGAGGGCTTTTCTGCATAGATCTTTTGCTACTGTCAAAGCCTTTTGTAGCTGACTTCCATTCACCATCATCAAAGGATGAAAGCCCCGTGGTGGCATGAAACAAACAAAGAGCAGTCGTGACAACAATGGCTCTGTGTGCCGTCTATTTCAGGGATCAAAGAATAGAAAAGAAAATATGAAGAAGGAGGAGGAAAAGAAAGGGAAAAGAAGAGGAATCCAATATCAGTTCATACAGCCACTCCTGACTGCAAACCACCAGTTGACTAACTTTTTCTACTTCCCTCAATTCCCAGAGTACCAAAAAAAAGGGGGATGAATGAGACGAAGTGAACAAACCTGAGGATTCAGTCATTCAATCACCTCGCAGATGCTGTTTACTTCCCATGCGAATACACTCATCCCCTGAATAAAACCACAAGGACCATGCTGGTTGTGGGTGTTTCCTGTTGATGTATCTTGAGGAACTTTGCTCGGGGATGAAGGGTCCCATTTGGCTTCTTGTTTGGTTATTTGAAGACTCAGCGTCCAAGGCTTTCCTGGAAATTTTGGTTGTTGTGCTGTCTCGGTTTCTATAAGGTTTAAGGCCACTTCATGCCCTTCATAATGCCTGAAGCTATACCTTTTTGTACCGTATATAGTGACGTCCGTGACCTTGAAGATTTCGCCTTGCACGCCATAGCAATGCTCAACCGAAATGTATTTCCCACTGCTCCTACGACTCCCCCAGGCACAACAACCCGGACCCATTGTATGAAGGTTAACATACCTTTAACAGGGCGCAGGTCCGATTAGTTACCGCAAACCAAAACGGAGCAGAGCCAGGTGGACAAGGCCAGCCCTAAGCCAGAATGAGCTATTCAAGATGGTCCAGAGAAGAGCAAAAAGCCCTGACTGGTAGTGTGTCTATTTGAAGGAATATGAGCAACCCGCCAACAAGAATTCCCGTTATCTGCATCATGATACAGTCTCGGAGGACGTAGTGATCCTGAGACAGATTGCTGTTTCCTGCCGTAGCGCAGCCCCCGAGATGGCTCGAAAAGCACTCAGTTCTAGGTTGGGCGAAAACGTGCGCCAGCTGGTTGACAAGACGTAGAGAAATGATGTTCAGTGGGCCAATCAAGACGCTTACTATCAGTACATTCCTACAACGACGGCTCAAGTACCGCATATTCAACATATCCTAAGCGCCTATCCTTTCCGTCGCTCTATCCAAAGACGTAGTGCTGGTGAACGAGCTCAGGGTGAAGGACCGCAGCCATATAACGTGTCCCGCACTTTCAAGACCTGCCCATATCACAGTCCACTGATTCTAGCCCAAGCGGGGACGTTGGACCTGATCCAGCGAACCCATCTCCATTGCATCCGGGGTATACACTAGCCCCTAGTCAACCGGAATTGCTCCCCTCTGCTTTGACTCAGAGCAATCTCCAAGCCCTTCGGCTAATCCTGACAATGCTGACCATGGTGCACCTGCTTACGATCCCGGTGCGAGACCAAGCATTCCCTGCTACAGCGACGAGGACCGTAACATCGGAACACCGAATTTGGCTTCCGTTATTGAATGGGAATGTCCAGGCGATTCCGGCGACACCGAGGATGCTTTAGTTATATTTTCAGACGAGGCCTGAAGCTCAGCGGCAGAGGACCTTATTGATGATCTTGAGGTCCTCAATAGTGCCGGAATGCAAGGACGCGGGAGTGAGTCTCCCCGGGATTCCATCTCGAAATTCAAGCGCGGCATGCCGCTTATTTTCTTGCACTCCCGAAAGGAACTGCTCGCGAGAAGCAATGACGCTATCAGCGGGACCAACCGAGGTCGCCATTATTCTACTAGCACTAGCCAACATGCATGATATTCCCACTATCACCACGAATTATTCTGATAGTCGAGTTGCGAGAGCGCAGCCCCGGAAACATACGGCGCAAGGCACCCGAAGCCGTTCCACAATTATTCACGAAGCCGACGCTAATCGTCCGGAATGTCTTGGGCTAAACGCCATTTTTCAGAGACGATTTTTCAGAGACGAGAACCGACACTGGCCGAATGGAGACGTCCGAAATGACGTCCGGATGCAGATGCTGGACGAGCGAGAAGATGGTTGACTATCATGTGAGGAAACGGGCCGGGCAGTTGGACAAGATGACTTAGAGAAGAGGTATTACTAAGATCTGCTGCTGGGCATTATGACTTCCCACTCTATTTGGTTTTTTTGGCTCTTGGTATGAGGGATGTCTCGTCGGGGGTTGCACAGGCGTGGGATATATAGAATACACACCCCATTCTTGAGGACAGAATGCATGGTGTATAGCAGATAGAAGAGCAGTTCTACTTGTAGTCCAATTGAGTCCATCCACAAACTGCGTGTTCAAGCACTTTATACGACGCCTTGTCGGGCTCTCCAGAAATGACGCAGGGCTAATATTCCTCCAGCCTTTGGTCCGGCCCGCCATTTTCCCCGTTTTGTCTTCGTCTGGCGTCACCGGCCCTCGTCCTACTTCTCCCTCCTCTTCTTCTTTTCTTCTTCTCTTCTTCCCTTCTTCTCTCTTCAGCAACTACTTTCTCTTCCACTACTACGTATACTCTTTCACACTTTTGTACTATTCTATCTTCTCTCAATCCATCCTGCCCATCATGCCTCGCCAGTTCTTCGTCGGTGGTAACTTCAAGATGTACGACTGCCCCGCAATTGCCCCTCCTATACAAGAACCTCACTACCCCGGGCTATAACAACAGCTATTTCTGGTCACCAGCACCGTTTGGACCTCCATGGCTGACAGGGATTGGATCCATACAGGAACGGTGTTACTGACAGTATCACCTCCATCGTCAACAACCTCAACTCCGCCAAGCTCGACTCCAACGCCGAGGTCGTCATCTCCCCTCCCGCCCTCTACCTGACGCTCACTCGCCAGCTCGCCAACCCGAAGCTCGGTGTTGCTGCTCAGAACGTCTTCGACAAGCCCAGCGGCGCATTCACTGGTGAAATCAGCGTTGAGCAGCTCAAGGATCTCAAGATCGACTGGACCATCCTTGGACACAGCGAGCGCAGAGTGATCCTCAAGGAGTCGGATGATGTATGCCATGGAACTCCGTCCAATGAGTTGCCAAGAAGAGAATACAGCTTGCTAACAATCCCAACAGTTCGTTGCCAGCAAGACCAAGGCCGCTGTCGACGGTGGCCTCAGTGTCATCTTCTGCATTGGTGAAACTCTTGAAGTACGTCATACATCCCACGCCAGCTGGTTTTGTTTCCTTCGTGTGGGGAAGGAGAATCATTGATCGACGCTGACTTAACACTTTCTACAGGAGCGTGAGGCCAACAAGACCATCGAGGTCGTGACTCGGCAACTCAACGCTGCTGCCAAGCAGCTCTCTAAGGAGCAGTGGGCTAAGATTGTCATCGCCTACGAGCCCGTCTGGTATGCAAATATCCCCGGCCTAGCTTGGTTGGCTTGGTATGAATATGGCTAACACTCCATCAGGGCTATTGGAACCGGCAAGGTTGCTACTACTGAGCAGGCTCAGGAGGTGCACGCTGCCATCCGCAAGTGGCTCGGTGAGGCCATCTCCTCCCAGGTTGCCGATAGCACTAGAGTCATCTACGGTGGCTCCGTCAGCGAGAAGAACTGCCGTGAGCTCGCCAAGGAGCCTGACGTCGACGGTTTCCTTGTTGGCGGTGCCAGCTTGAAGCCCGCATGTAAGTTGCGCTGATTTCCCCTGGCCCCGTATCGGGAATATCTACTAACTACGTTTGGTTACAGTCATCGACATTGTCAACTCCCACCTGTAAGATGTGTTGTTAGAATAGGTTTATGATGAAATTTGATCAGCGACCAAATGCCGCAATGTGAATGGAATTTGAAAACATTTAACGAACGTTTACGAATAAGCGTACCAGACCATGAACCAGGATCTAGAGTCGATAGAATGGAATCTAGTCTAAGAAAAAATAAAAATTTCTGAGTTTGGTATAATATACAACCATCGTGAACAAGCGTTATATCATTAAATGTCGCAATCAAGTAACCAGAAACCCCTCACGAAGAGTACAAGACGGATACTCCAACACCCCTCCAATACGAAGCACCCCCGAGACCACCAGCCCCAGTACCACCACCAGCGCTCTGAGCACCGCCGCCAGTCCCTGAAGAAGCATTCGCCCACGAAGACGACGAGAACGACCCTGGGCCCAGTCCAACACCAGCACTAACCAACAACTCCTTCACGCGACCTTCCCACAGAAGACGCACGTTCCAAGATTGGTCGACGCGGATTTTCAACACGGAGCCATTGGCTTCTTCCTTCCCCTCTGCATCTCCCTTCTTCTCTGCATCTGCCTCGCCATCACCAGGAGACGGTTTGACAAGCGGTGGTGGGTAATCGGGGTTATTCTCGCGGAGTTTGCGCCGCGCCCATTCGAGACCGTCGTCGTTGTCGTCGTCGAGGTTGGATTGCTTCTTCGGCGTCTGGCGCCAGAGTTCACAGCCTGCAACCATTTCAGACTCCCAGCTATAGACGTTGAAGCCGAAGCGCGAGCTGAAGGAGAGGTTGGGGGAGGCACGGAGGGAGTAGGTCGTCGATAAGGAGCCGGTTAGGGGGGTTAGGGTTAGTGTGAGGGTGTAGGGGAAGGTGGAAATTGGCGTTGAAGACGGGGAAGACTGTGATGGGGAGGAGGAGGATGGTGATTGGGAATTCGTGGATGAGGACGTTGCTGACGATGGCGATGGGAGTGTACTAAATCGCAAGCCTGTCGACATGCCGATAAGAGACGAAACGGGAGAGTAATATGCCTCCGCGCCGGCGGATAGTAAAGAAGGTTGTTGGGAGTCCCCTTTACTGGAAGATGCTGAGGTCCGCGGGTCTGGGCCGAAATTCCACAACCCACGCCAGCCGAACAGGGCGTTGTCTGTGCTGAATAGGTACTCATTGCTGTATTTCCCCGTGTTGTGCGATAGCTGCGTCAAGAGTGAAGCTTGTGGCGCCGACTTCAACAAGGGCTGAGCACGCGTCGAGCACACCGCGAGCGTCAATTGCATCGTCGGGGAGATCCTGCGCAGGAAGAGGGCGTTCAGCGTGGTGGGAGGCGGTAGATGAAGAGTCGCATGGAGGAGGGTATCTTTCTGGCGTATAGCATTATTCCCATCCAAGGCATTGTTATTCGGTTTCTGGCTCGCTCCATCGTTCGCTGTCGCTCTGTTGATTCCAGGGATCCTGACCCCGTCCAGTATCGAATCCCATGTCCAATCCTCAGCCGGAGCAATCGGTGCCTGGACTTGTCGATAACCAGGAGCGAGTCTGCGGAGAGGTATCAATGCACTCCGACTCGGTGTATTATCGAATGGCACGGTGCTGTAGAGGTACGAGACGGACCCGTCGATTAGACCGACTGTGCCGAGGGTGTAGCTCGTTGCAAAATGGGGGGTCGATAGGGAGGAGAGGTGGACGCGGAGTCGTTCTGGAGTTGAGAAGTCAAGCAGGGCTGTTCCAAATTCAACGATTAGCTTATATCGCTCCTGCAGGATACCTAAAGAGTCTGATTGAACATACATTGCGCCGTGGCCGTCAATGACGAATAGGAATTGTCGCGATTCCAGTTGGTGCCCTCGGCGAAGGCGAGCTGGATGTAATCCATGAAATCCAGCATGGTCGATGTAAGCGCTGAAATATCAAGGACTGTCAATAGTCCTTAGATAGTCCAAGCACAATCTCCGGCATTAATTCTCAATCTCCATGGCACATTCTCCGGTAGTCCTCGCGGTTGGACTCACGAACGTCCAGAGATGAAGCCGAACAGCTCATTTCCCCTTTCGGGTTAGTGCGGTCGGATAAGATTGCGCTCCGCATCAACATTCCTCCGTTATCAACCAAGAAAGAAAAAGAAAAAAGAAAGTCGAATATCAACAACCCCGAAGAAAAGACACTTCTATAACATCCACCACGGAGAGCTCTATCCCTTCAATTCCTCACAATGCCTCGTTCCAAGCGTCAGAAAGTTATCCACGAGACTCGAACCGCCAAGAAATCCCACAAGGAACAGACCAGACGGTTGTTCTCCAATGTCCGCGAATGCGTCGAGAACTACGAGCATCTGTTCGTCTTTTCGGTGGATAACATGCGCAACACGTACCTGAAGGATGTGCGCGCCGAGTTTGCTGAGGATGGCCGGCAAGTCCCTTCCTAGGACTATCGCAAATACCATACTAACACAACGAAACAGTCTCTTCTTCGGCAAAACCAAAGTCATGGCCGTCGCTCTGGGCCAAAGCCCCGAATCCGAAGCCGGGACCAACCTCCATCGAGTAGCCCCCTGTCTTACCGGCGCCGTCGGTCTTCTATTCACCTCGCGCGCTCCCGATGCTGTAATTGCCTATTTCGACTCCTTCCGGCCCGCCGACTTTGCCCGCGCCGGCACCGTGGCCACTCGCGGGTTCACCATCCCCAACGGCCTGGTGTACTCACGAGCAGGCGAGATCCCGGCTTCCGAAGATGAGCCTGTCAGCCATACGATTGAGCCCGAGTTGCGGAAATTGGGCGTGCCTACGAGACTCGTCAAGGGAAAAGTTATGTTGGAGATGACAGAGGGTTATGTGGTTTGTCAGGAGGGCGAAACGCTGGATTCGAGACAGACGACATTGTTGAAGATGTTCGGCGTTGCCATCTCCGAGTTCCATGTTGGCTTGAAGGCGCAGTGGACGAGAAGTTCCGGGGAGGTTAAGATCCTGGACAAGGGCCAGGGCGAGATGGAGGTTGATGGGCAATAAGCTTTTTCTGTTCTGTCCATCTTTGGTAACCGTACATCTTTTGTTGTTGGAAGAGTCCCTTTTTCATCTATTGGGCATTTCATGGCGTTTGGCAGAGGCGTTGGCTTCTTTTTTTCATTCCTCTGGTTCATCCCATTTCTGCTTGATGAGCATATGTGATGCACATAAAACCAATATCAACCTAAAAGCTACTCTTTACTTGCCACTACAGCTGGGTATTTTGCCAGCTACAAAAATAAAAAAGCACATTTGAAAAGAATATAGGAAGCCATCTACCTCGAGTTGCAAGAGTACAGAAATGTCTGGCATCGGTCAATGCTGTCTGAAGAAAAACCTTACCTGATCTTACCTGGGCACATTCCCGTGTCTTTTAGGCAGGATCCCACCTGAAGTCAAGTTAACTATCTAATATACATACTTACCCCAAAAGAAAGAAAAGAAAGAAAAAAGAAATGATGGTGAACGCAAAGGGAAGAACAAGGACAGGGTAAAAAGGACCGAAATGAATCAAGGCGAAGGGCAAGTAAGCATGCAGCTGTGTCTGAAGAATACCGCTGATAGGAGAACCAGGTATCTGACAGATGGTGACGCTGATGAGAAGATACTTCAAACCATTTCATAAAAGACGACTCTTGACGCTTTCGGCTGTCATAAGTGTTGGTGGCAGCCCTCGAACGACTGGCTCTGAGGCCTTTTACCTTGCCTTACCAATGGTGAAAACAATGGGACAATTGAAATAGCAGTAGAACAGATACCCACCAAGTATGGGGGAACATCCGCGGGCAATGGCTTTTAGTATCTTCTCTTGGCACGAGGGTCTTCGTACGCATCATCCTCATGGTACCTCTTCCGTCCATAGTCTTCGCGGCCACCGTACCTGTCGCGGTCACGCTCGCGCTCACGATCCCGGTGACGGTAGCTGTCCCTGTCACGGTCCCTCTGGCGATCTCCATCACGGTCACGGTCATTGTCACGTCGGTCACGGTCAGCGTACCCATCCCTGGGCCTTATGGGTTCACGGTTGCTTCCAGTTGCGCCGCGATCAAACCTGCCGCCTCCGCCATGGAAACCTCCGCCGCTTCGTCCACCGCCAGGGCCAGAAGGTGCATTGGGAGGGGGCCCTCCAAACCCGTTGCGGCCACCTTGGTATCCCACACCACCGCGAGGGCCAAAGCGGTCGCCGCGGAACCCTCCACCACGAAATCCCCTACCACCAAAACCACCTCGAAAGCCACCACCGTATCCACCCGGTCCTGTAGGGGCACCAAAGCCCGGCCCGCCAGGGCGAGAGGGAAGCGCTTTGGTATATCCACGGCCTCCAAGGCCACCGCCGAAGCGACGAGGCTTCCATCCCTTGACGGTGCGACCACGTTCCACGTCTACTAAAACACGTCGGTCTTTAATCCGGATACCATCCGTTTCCTTGTAGGCAGCTAAAAATAGTCGCAAATAATCTTGATCAGCAGGAAAATCGCAATGGCTCAATTTGTAATGCAATAGGAGGCATACCTTTCATGTCCTTCTCGCGCTCATATACAATGAAGGCATACCCTCTATGGGGTTTTGTCTTGGGACTCACTGTGTCTTTGACAATGCGAATCTGAGAGACGTCAGTGTCGTTTCCATATATGTCTACAATGCTCTAAATATTACCCTCTCGACCGGTCCAAAACGTCCGAATTCTCGCTCAAGGTCCGATTCTTTCACATCATAACTGAGCCGCGCAACGAAGAGAGTTCTGAATGGATCGCCCCGAGCCTGCAAATCCTTGGAAGGGTCAACTGAAATACGATGTTAGCATCAACCTATCTCATACCAGAAGATAAAACTCCGGGTCCATACAATTTTCAATCCCTTCGTTCACCTGATTGTGTATTTTCTCCTTCTTTTGCAACTTTTGTCGCCATTTGCGCTGGATCCAGCTGTCCGTGGCATTGTACGGGACCTCTTCTGCGTATTTCTTGGCCTCGGGAAGATACTGCGCAACACCGGAGATCGCACTTTTCTTCACATCTTCCGGGGCACGGTTAATGGGGGTGACATAGCGAAGAGGCGGACGTGGTTGGAAAAGGGCCAGGAGCGGAGGAGGGAGCTTGTCCGTCATATTGTTCCGCTCATCAAATTATAAAAGTATGGCGATGAGCTTCGATTTGTGATGCAAGGACTAGATATTGGTTCTCGACGACATGAGCGACGGGGTATGTATGATGCTCAAACGGCTGACTGGCAAGCAAAAGCTATTAGGAGGGAGTTCGCGTTCTGCCGTTGCATTTGGCGCGGCCGTCGGTGCGCGGCGCGGTTATCCCGTTTACCGCGCTTGGTCCTCAGCCAATAGGAGGCAATACAGACTCCCGCAACTGAAAAGTGCCCCGAATGATTGTCCGTCGACAATAAGTCCCGCTTCGACTGCGAGCTGCGAATACACTAGATACGATGCCTGTACGAGGGATTAAAGCAGTGGCCGCTGCCAGGGTATGTCCTGATTGTTCGGGGTGAAAGTTGTGTTGCCGGTTACTGACACCCGCTCTCGCAGAACGGCGTCGGCGCCTTCATCCTACCATGCAAACGCTTGGATTTTCATTACTGCGATTGGGCCGGTAGCTCACGGGGCATGGTGTATGTTCTTTTTTCTCTCCACGAAAATGGAACGACAGTATGGCGTTGGAGTTCTAACCAGTATCTGAATGCAGCGCCTTCCTGAAAAACACTCTCCCCTCCTTCGCCAAAGCAAACCCTCAGATCGAAATCCGAGTGTCACCGCGACCGAATAAGCACCCCGTGATTAAGGGCCAGTACATTAACGGCCGTGAGAAGGCAATCTGCGTACGAAACCTCGAGCCGGAGCAAATATTTCGGAAGGCAACGCTGCTGAAAGAGGCTAGCGGGGAGAAGTTGAAGCGCACCAAGAAGCCCGTTACGAGTATCAACGAGAGTGTCAGAGGTATTTGGTCTCCGTTTCATGGGGATATCAAGACTGTGTAGGGCGGGTCTTTCATTGGGTGGAAGGAGGTGGTTTTCTTATGTATTATGGTTTGGGGAGTTCATGACTTTCTCTTTTTGTACTCAATGTATTATTGACTTCAGTTTTTCTCAACTTTCTTTGGCTATCAATATGGGAACTAGGTGTTATCTCTCATGTACAAAATGATTTGAACCATAATGCCATATATTCATGATATATCCAAGTGCGAGGGCATAACATCGATGTAGTTCAAATGTTAACACGAGTACCCCATACCAGCACCAAGCAGACAAATAGAGTATACAAAAAGCTAGCCAAAAGACACATGAGATGAAAGAGAATTTGCCTCGCCAAATGAAAAACAATGCAGTGGGTATCAAGAACTATATAAAAGGCAAAGAAATAAAAACCCGCAACACCCAGATGCGGGACGGTAAGAATCCTTTTCCCCAGTTACTCAAGCAGCGTTGAACCGAAGCATCACCTCTTGATATGATATCCATTTTGCCTTTCGTATAGCCAGCCCGAGGCGGCGATTACTCATGCACACTCGATGAAGCGCTCTGCTGTAACGCCACTGGGAATCCAACAATGGAAAGGTTTCGGTGTCATATGAAGGTTTAGACTGGGTAAACAACGTCAAGACCTTCTGATAAAAAAAGGACTGGTGTGGCGTCTCACTTTATTAATGAGGGTTTGTGACATGTAGAGAACATAAGACCACCGAGATGTCCTTCCTCAGAGATATATTTGGAACATCGACCTGGGAGCACTGACAGGCTTGCCGCAGTCGGGAACCCTGCACTTCGAAAAAGGTTTTACCTTTTGTCCTGTTTGTTTTGCTTTGGACAAAGAGCGGTGTCTAGCACATTCGCCGCAGTAGACCTAGAACAAAGGTTAGCCTCAAATGTTCGGTATAGAAATATAGATTTGGCAAGACGAACATGGCCACAATTTTTGACGACAAATACTTGCTGCTTGACCTCGTCCCCCGTTCCGAGCTCTTCATCACAATTAGGACATACCACCACATCATCCTCCCCTATACTCCTCGTAAACCCCTCTGGTAGCGGACTTGGCGGTTTATACGTATTCTCTGGTCGGACGTGTACTGGCGTAGATGTAGAGCGAGGATATTCCACGTCGAGATTTATCGAGAACCCCATCCCCCCTTCTGAGCCATCGCCGATCCATACAGTATCCACGTCCTGTGGCGGCCGCCGAAGGAGGCGACCTGCCCACGGAATTTGACGGGCAAAGGACTGCTGACCAGACACTAGCATCCGATAGAGGTGTGAAGCTTGAGCTGAGATTCCCGTAGAGGGCAAAGATGGCGCTGGTAGCGAGCGTGTCGTAGAGCCAACGAATTCAACCTCCGGGCTACTATCAGGCCTTCCAAGATTCGGAGGCTCACCTTCCTCTTCATCGTCATCATCTTCCAGGTCGACCACGTCCATGATCTCGCGCCCAAACCGAGGAAGGCGTGTACGTCGGGGAGTTGTATTGTTGGAGCTCTGTTGCTGCTCCGTGGACCGCGAAGGGGAGGAATCCGGCTCGTTCGTCAGATCTATCACGTCTTCTGTGTTTCCCGTGATGGGTGATGATGACATGACCGGTCTGCGGAAGTCCAGGCCATCGCCAGGGAATCGCATGGTACTAGGTAATGTAAGGGGGCGGCTCGAAGGCGAACTGGAGGCGGCTATGTCAACGACCTCAGGCCGTGAGCGTTGGTTGGGGGTTCTGGATGTTTGAGACATCTGCCTATGAGGTCGCTGTAAAATGGATAGCCGTCAGCAGGAATCCCAATGTCTGGTGTAAGCACAAGGAATCAAAGAAAGTGAATCCCCTGCCTGCCTTTGAAGTTGGAGCTTAACACAACCTTTCGGGACCGGGCAGCCACGAATTCGACACCTGGATCATCACTCATATCAGAGCTTTCAGGATATAGAGGTAAGTTCGGTGAGAAGAAAATGGGGGAAGGGAGGCGTCAAGGGGGGACAAAGTGAAGGAGAGAAATCTGGAAGCCGGTGGCGGCATGATTAGAAGCTCAGCGGAAGAACGAGGGGCGGAGAGAGTTCGGAGTCCCGGCTAAAGAACCGCCAAAATTAAGACTGAATAAATCATGGACTGTAAAAATAAAGAGCAAGCTGGTAAGGATTTCTATTCAAATGCTTCTGCCAGAACAGGGGGTTGTGGGTATATTTGGTGGAATATGTTTATATATTTATTCGTTTGCGAACAAACCCGCGACGAAACTTCGAATTATGATATGGACCAATGGCTAAAAGTACAAAAACATTTTCAAAGGTATCATTATGATTACGTTGTCAATACCGTGATTCCGCCTTCAGTGTTCGTGACCACTATGCTTTGGGCTGCCGGTCCCCATGCCACTGCAGTTGCAGAGGCCGCGCTTCTCAACGGCTCCGACCATTGCTTGGTGGATTTAGTGTACTGTTGGACGGTCACACCACTGGGTCCTCCAGTAAGCAGGAACTGGCCAGTATAATCCCAGTTGATCGAATCGACCTTGCTACCCGTATCCAGTGCCTTGGTCTCCTTCGAGCTGCGAAGATCCCAAATGGAGACAACGGTGGAGTTCTCAGTCACTGCGGCCAAGAAAGTACCATTTTCAGAGAAGAACAGGCACTTGACGGGGCCGGACATAGCGTAGTTCGCAGCCGCCGCACCGGACTTGACGTCGAAGATCTTGATCTGCCCGTCAAAACCACCGGCTGCAACGAGGTGGCCGTCGGGGTGGAACTTGACTGATAAGAGAGCTGTAAAGAGAAGAGTCAGCCTAATTCTGAATACTGCAACCATTGGATGGACTTTCTTACATGCGTCACTGAAAACCTGAGAGACCACAGAGTTCATTGTCAAGTCGTACAACACATAGCTCTTGTCAGCGCCAACGGATGCAACAATATCCCCGGTAGCATGCAAAGCCAGAGCAGTGGCCTCTCCGGCATGGGAATTGAAGCTGGCAACTTCATTTCCGTCCTCAAAAACCTTGACAGTCCCAGTGGACGAAGCGACGACAGCCTTGTCACCAGCCCAAAGAGCATCAGTGACTGGTCCATTGGTCTGCATTGCTTGGATCACACGCTTTTCGGCAAGCGAATAGACACCAACAGACCCATCAGTACCTCCAACAAGGGCCAATTGTCCAGAAGAATGAACAGATAGTGCTTTGCCGCCAGGGTATAGAGGGTCAGAGTTCTCCTTGGGCTGGTATGCAGAGATGGTTTCGCTAGTAGCCCAGCCTTCTGGCACAGAGCGCTTGCGACGAGTCTTGGAAAGCCTGTTCAAGGTCAGCTTGCATTGACCAACACACCGCAATTAATTATCAAGGACCACGTACGCTGCCTGTGTCTCTTCAACCCGTGCAACCACTGCCTCGGGCAAACCAGTAGAATCAACCTGCATAGCCTCGTCGCTACCACCAGCGGTCCGGGTGGCCCCGACTGTGACATTCGACAAGGCATCACGAGCTTCATCTCTTTCCTTGGTCAACCGTGCGATAACTCGGACAGCAGCATCATGCTGGTAGAGCGCGGAGCTCAGTTCCTGCCGAGTCTGCGCCAAAGTCTGTTGCAATGTATATGTTTCCAAAGCCAAAGCATCCCATTCCTCCTGAAAGACGCTAAGCAACGAAGGGATCGAGGTCAGGGTAGGTGGTCGAGGGCGGACAAAGCGCTGCGATTTGACTTCGATAAGATCCTCTGCCGAAAGCTCTTCTCCATTCACAGGGTCCTTTCCATGCTCTCCGATATACGATTCAATGAGTCGCTTTTCAAAAAGGCTGCCTATTTAGGGGGTTAGACGAATGAAGCTCTTGAAGAAGCAAGTCTCGTTGCAACATACCGCTCTTGGGCGAAACGACTGGCACTTGGGGTGCCTCTCCCGAGACTACAAATCCATCGTCAGCATCTCAATCAAAATAATGCCAACGCCGCTATCTCAATGACTCACTGGCGCACAGCATTTTGTAATTATATGGGGGGTGGTGGTGGTCTGGAGCTGGAGAGGTCTGAGAACTGCTCGACGCGAAGAGATGCGGCTCCGGGAGACTTTTCGATGCGCCCGATTGGGTTTAGCGCCTTCCAGACTCGCGTTTCTCGGCGCTGGAATCAGTTATCGGAGGATTATCAAGTACTCTGCTTCAAGAGGCGAACTACTATTTATAATTCAATTCTCTGAGAATTGCAGTGATCGATGTGCTCATCTGACGTACAGAGCTTGCTCTTGCTACGACATGATCCTTCGTTGATGAGTACTGAGTACCGCCTCATAACCCCGAAGCCGCGACTGTCGACCTAACAGTATGAAGAAGTGATACTCTTGTCAATTGAATTGTTGGGTTTCTTCGAGAATTGTATTCTTAACAGACCTGACGGTCAACATCTGAGCTAACAGTCAAGCTTGAGGGGCAACCATGTCCTTCAACGCAAAGAATCTCTCCTATGGTGCGTGGCCTATACCCGATTTCCTCATGCTTTGTCTAATATTCTACTTAGATGCGAAGGATCCGCCCTTCCTACAAAAACTTCGAGGCCAGCATGGAGGTACAGCTGGTCGCCTGGAGCGGCCAATAGCCCGGCCCCGAAACCCCAAGCGTAACAACGACGATGACGACGAACCTATCTACGTTGACGAAGAAAGCAATGAAGTGATCTCAAAGGAAGAATATAGAGCTTTAGTTCAGGACAGCAACCAAAAGGAGGAGGATGATGAGCATGCGACACAGGAAGTCGACAAGGACCAAAGGGGTGCAGAGGGGCCTGGAGGGAAGAAGACAGACAATGGCAAAGACGCACCCGTTTCCAAGCAGAAAGTGGCCGAGATAGGAGGCCCTAAGAAGAGGAAACAAGCGAAGGTCGTTGGAGAGGAGAATAAAGACAAAGTGCAAGAGGCCGAAGGTGAAGGTGAAGGCAAAGGTGACGGGGAGGGGAACGAGAAGCAGCAAGAAGCTCCCACTGCCGGGAAATCCAAGCAGAAGAAAAAGAAAATCAAGCTTTCCTTTGACGAGGAATAGCACATAGGCCTCTATGCCGTCCATGTTTGAGTCACTTGAGTCACCGTCCATGTCGATAGAGCCGTATAGCATCATATCTGCCCAAGTAGGAGCCATTAATAATCGCCACGGAGTCCACTGGATATATTCTCTTTATTCTGATGTTGATACGTATTGCAAATATCCTATAATATCCTAGACAGTGATTCGACCCAATTGCTAGACGTTTTTTGGTGACCAAGCTGTCTTTTGCGGCCGTCGCATTTCCCGACTACAATTTTTTCGTCGCCTCTTGCGACAGGCGGAACTTGAACCTACGTCTCAAACAAGCAACTTAGACGGGGCTTTGAACTGGATTTTTGATTCTGGATAGCTGCAGCCAGAGCTCTTTTCATCATGCCCGTCGTCAACGTCGAAGACCTGGTCCGCCTTCAGCGGAAACCGGACGATATACGGAATGTGTGCTGCCCCTCCATCCCACCTTGAAGTCTTTCTATTGGAACGAGGCTGACCAAAATCCACAGATCTGTATCCTAGCTCACGTCGTAAGTGATTGAGCAAGCCCATTTGAAGCGGCATTTCACATATTAACCCGCGTTGGGAAACGCTGTAGGATCACGGCAAAACATCTCTGACAGACAGCCTAATCGCCACAAATGGAATCATCTCCCCCAAGCTGGCGGGTAAGATCCGCTACCTGGACTCTCGTCCAGATGAACAGCTTAGAGGAATCACCATGGAGTCCTCCGCTATCTCTCTTTTCTTCTCCATGCTCCGCCGTCCCAACCCGGAGGCTGCCCCGATACCCAAGGAGTATCTGGTCAACTTGATCGACTCACCAGGACATATTGACTTCAGCAGTGAGGTGTCGACAGCATCGCGGCTATGTGATGGTGCAATTGTCCTCGTTGACGCCGTGGAGGGTGTCTGCAGTCAGACTGTCACGGTGCTGCGACAGTCCTGGGTCGAGCAACTGAAACCCATCCTAGTAATCAACAAAATGGACAGGTTGGTTAGCGAACTGCAGATGAGCCCTAGCGAGGCGTATGCGCATTTGTCTCGACTATTGGAGCAGGTGAATGCCGTCATCGGCAGTTTCTACCAGGGTGAACGGATGGAAGAGGATCTCCAATGGCGCGAACGCATGGAAGACCGTATCAATGCATCTGCAGCGGAGAAGTCCAAGAAACAGGCGCAGGACGATGTATCTGTCTCAGACAGTGGAGTGGAGGCTGTCGATTTTGAAGGAATCGATGACGAGGACCTATATTTTGCGCCAGAAAAGAATAATGTGATTTTCTGCAGCGCGGTCGACGGCTGGGCATTCACGATCCGGCAGTTTGCAGCAATCTACGAGAGAAAGATTGGAATCAAACGGTCTGTACTTGAGAAGGTGCTCTGGGGCGACTACTATCTCGACCCTAAAACGAAGCGGGTCCTGGGCCAGAAGCATCTGAAGGGACGAGCCCTGAAGCCCATGTTCGTTCAGCTAGTCTTGGACAGTATTTGGGCAGCATATGAAGCTACAACGGGCGGAGGAAAGGGCAAGGGGTAGGTTACTCCCACGAGCGCTGGTGGCTTTTACTCCGGAGTAGGTGATGGCTAACAGGATGGTAGTGACCCGGCTCTCCTGGAGAAGATCACGAAATCATTGAACATCACGATCCCACCGTATATCATGCGTTCGCGTGACCCCAAGAACATAATGACAGCTTTATTCTCCACGTGGCTGCCATTGTCCACGGCTGTTCTCGTATCAGTCATCGAGTATCTACCCAGTCCACCAACCGCTCAAGCCTCTCGTCTACCAGGCATGGTCGAAGGGTCTCCTGGCGCCAACTTCGTTGACAGCAAGGTGAAGAACGCCATGACTGGATTTAAAACGGACAAGAACGAACCGGTCGTGGCATATGTCAGCAAGATGGCTGCGATCCCCGAAAGCGAGCTTACGTCCAGCAAGAAACGATCGGGCACAACCATGACGGCAGACGAAGCGCGAGAGATAGCACGCCGAAAGCGAGAAGAGATTGCTAAGATGCAAGAGGCAGCTAACGGTGGTGGCGCCCAAGAGAAGGACGATTACGCGAGGGTCACCTCTTCCTTCGAAATCGTATCGTTGGATGACAAAGCCGAACAGCAGCCAGACAACACACGGGATAATGCCGACCCGGAGCACCTGATTGGATTCGCTCGACTCTACTCGGGTACACTCTCAGTAGGCGACAGCGTCTACGTGCTCGGCCCTAAATTCTCGCCTGCAAACCCGCACGCCAAACCCGAACCGCACAAGGTAACGATCACAGACCTCTACCTGCTCATGGGCAAAAGCCTCGAGCCTCTCCAATCCGTCCCCGCAGGCGTGGTCTTCGGAATCGGCGGACTAGCCGGCCACGTACTCAAGAATGGCACACTCTGCAGCCAGCTCGACGGCAGCGTCAACCTGGCCGGAGTATCACTCGCCTCGCCGCCCATTGTCCGGGTCTCACTGGAACCGGTCAACCCAGCCGACCTGGGCAAAATGGTCACAGGCTTGCGGCTCCTCGAGCAGAGCGATCCCTGCGCGCAGTTCGAGGTCCTTCCCAACGGCGAGCACGTCATACTCACAGCGGGCGAGCTGCATCTGGAGCGGTGTCTGAAAGATCTCCGCGAGCGGTTTGCGCGCTGCGAGATCCAGACGGGTCAGACGATCGTGCCATACCGCGAGACCATCGTCAATGCGCCGGAGATGGCCGTGGCCAAGAACCCCGAGCTAGGCCGCGGAGGCGTGCAGGCGATTTCAGCATCGAAGCAACTCACCGTGCGGCTACGTGTTGTTCCCTTACCAGCGCCTGTAACAGAGTTCTTCATCAAGCAAGTGGGAACCATCAGACGACTACAGTCTGAGAAGCGGTCTACGGTCGAGACTAAACCAGACGACGAGACTACTGGCGAGGAGGCTACAGACGGTGCATCGCACGAAGCTCAAGAGGGCGGCGCTATCATGTCCCTGGAAGCCTTCCGCAACGAAGTTACCCGGATTTTCGACGAAGAAGTCACCGAGAACAAAGAGTTGTGGAAGAACGTCGTCGACAGAATCACGGCGTTCGGACCACGGAGGATAGGCCCTAATATTTTGGTCGATGCAACAGCCGTCAACACCTGTGAGAAATTGTACGTCCCGC